>JAVSCE010021510.1:0-13018 GCA_032199065.1 Smutsia gigantea
ACAGCAAAATAATTATGAGATGCCATATGGAAAAGCCATCATGTGGTAGATGTCTTTCTGAATCTATATTTTTGAAATGTTTCCCACAGATAAATCATATAGCTCATTTACAAAGTAGAGGTGAACAGTCCCTTTTCCACATGGAAATCTGATGTGAAATGTTTGCAGTTCTAGAATATTAACAGGGGTGTTGACATCAATAATTACTACAGTTATGAGGCATTTTTCACAAAGTATTATGAGAGCAGTTCTTGGTCATATAGGAAGAAAAAAGATAAGGGACTTTATACCTAGCAGATGAAATAGCTAGGTACCTCTAGTCTCAGAAAACAGTGCGGGTACGTTGGTGACTGAGGTACTTTTTGCCCTTAGCATAAAATCTGTCTGGAAAGTTCCAGCAGTTTCCACTGAGATAGCACATTTGGCAAGATGAAGCTGAGCGTGGTATGTAAGGACTTTCGGGAAAACTTGTCAGCTTTCACAGGGAAAGGTCCAAGTGTTTATGGGAACTATGAAGTGGTGTTGGGTGGCTCTCAAAGGGATTTGTGGGGTCATTTGGGACAGGAATTTGAAAGCTTTTTGATTGAAGCTCTTCTGAACTTATCAAAATGGTTAAAAGTCTGGCTGTGAGTCTCATGAGAGCAGACTTTCTTGTGAAATTCCTGGTATGGTACTTTCCTGCCGCAGTGAGAAAATCTTAGTAGGACACACATTCTCACCGTATTTTACTTCTTGAGATCCGTGTCTCTGTTAAACCCAGGAAATGGAGAATCACAGGAAACTGAGCTTTACTTTAAACCTTTGGGAAGTTAAGATTCAGATTTCTCTAGAGTTTCAATTGTCTTACTAAATCAGCTTGCCCAATTTCCTGACAATACCCCCCAACACACACCAAAAAAAGTGGGGAGCAAAGCCAGGGAAGAAAAAAAAAGACTTTTTAAGAAACATAATTCATTTTTCTGTAATTGTCCACTTTCTCGAGACTTCTATTAAGTAAAAAAATTAAGAAGTGGGGAAGTACAGCCTCTTTACCCTGCAGTAGTTAAACTACCTAGTCTGCACTTCCTACCTCCAGGATCAGTATCAAAGCCTCTTTATCCCTTCTTAACACTGCCAGTTATTCTGGGGAGCTCCACTTCCAGCGCCCATGACTGCATCTCAGAGCACTTGGTCACAGTTGTAACAATTGAGCATTTTCTTCTTACAACAGCTCTTGTGAGGCAGGCACTGGAATGTGGATTGTGAGTTTGGCCAGGCAGTTTCATCCTCACAATTAGCTAATAGTTGGCACATTGAAATTCTAGTTCCAGGTCCCTGGGGTCTTTGCAAGAGCCTCCCATTTGTTTATGGCCTCATCTTACTTTAATTCTCAGCATTCAATTATCCTTTAACTTTCAAAGAAAAACAAATTTACATAAAAGCTCACATATGTATATGCAATCCACAAATATTTACAAGGTTTTTTAAGAAGTGCTCGACAGAAATTTTTTCACTTTTCCAAAGTTTCAGGTCTACCTTCAATCACAAAACATGGGATTTAAGAAAATAAGAGTGAAATGCAAAACTGGAAGCCTGACAGAACGATGAAACTGCTGCTATTTTTTAATATATTTCAGGTCAGATCCTTGTACTTCCCCTTTTTAAACAACTGCCAAGCATTTGTTTTTATATCTACTAGACATCTGTGCTATTGGTGAGCACTATTTCTAGCTATTGACTGCCCTAAAATAAAGGTAACATTTTTTGTGATTTATAGTCTACATTATTTTAGTGCAGCCTCTGAATGCATGAAGTAGAGATTTATTGCACACTTGTGTCTTATCCCTAACTCATGTAATAGAGGAAAGGTAAAATGCCTTGGCTTGTAGAGGGCTCCCTTCTTTAAGCAGCTGTCTTTTCTGGTGCGGTGCTTACAGCTTGATTAAACTACATGGAGAAGGTCAGTGACCAAACTTTGCCTTTAACAGTTTCCCATAACATGTATTCCTCATAGGGAGCTTTTTCTCAGCTTAGGTTATTTCCAGCAATGTTCTCAAACCAAAAGAATGGTCTGTGCTATAAACCAACACATTCCCACTTTTTATCCTTTATCTGATATGTAAACGATGACAGCATTTATATTTCTTCTGCTGACTAGGCCAAGAATAACTGGATTAATGAGGTCGTCTCTTTTTCATAAGTGTATTATATTCTTTCTTTGACCTTTCAAGACATGGGAATCTGCAGTTTCATAAGACCTCTGAAGGAGGGCAATTCCCTACCCTTATTTCTCTTTGCTTTTCATCACTTTGTCCCCTATATGGCCAGCTATCAGCGGGAATGATTCATTCAGCACACACACGCATGCACACACACTCGTACACTAATCCCAAACACATTTCCTGGAAATTTAGAGTCTGTAACAAAAGAATAAAGAGGAGCTTTACTACAGGATTAGACTCTCACCTTATGTCACATTCCACAAAACTTTTTGGAAGACACTATTATAAAAAGGTTAGATAAGCTTGTACAAATTTTTCAAGAAAATGTAGTAGCTAACACTAAATGAGTGAAACATAGGAATGACATTTTGACACCTAATTTCCTTTTCTGAAATATACCCGTGATGCTGTCATGTTTTTTTACCCATTCTTGTTTATTAATAGTTTCTGCTTTCTGATTATGTTTTATAAATGAGTGTCTGATAACTGTGTGGGAATAGCAACATGGAAATATGGCTAAATTCACAAAGGTAAATCCTAACTAGGATTTTTTTTTTTACATCCCTCAGGCAGAGACCAAATAGCTTATACATTTTTATTTTTGATTCTAGAATCTCTGTGGTCAGTAGTAGGACCTCCTGTTTTTCCTCCTATTTTCTTCCTGTTTGTAATCCGATGAAATCTGGTGGGGACTAAGTCATCAAATTGGTTATGTCCTACAAGACAATGTTGACTGAGGGCAATTTCTCAAGATGTTGCTAAGTCAATTGGCTGTTGTTCCCACTGCTCTTAGAATATCACATTAAGAACCAGAGTATTGCTTTGGTGTTTTCCAATGCAGACCCTCACTTATTTCATCACCTCAGAAGCTAGTTAATATTTTTCTAACAAACTGAAAGTCAGCCAAATTATTTTATTCTATGGGAGAATAGTTGAAATGGAAGTATTCCTAGACATCCATATTCCCCCATGGGATAAGAATCACCAAAAAAGGTGGAAACTAACTAATTAGAAGTTAATTATGAATGAAAAAGAGGTCTTAGAATTAAAGTGTGAAGCTCAAGAAGCTAGGTTTTTCCCCCAATCTCCAGATTTCACTATCCATCCTCCAATTAAACAATCTATTTTGCATACAGTAAGGATCTCACAATGATCCAAACTAAAGAGGAATGTTTAGTTTCACCTCCAAACTGTACCTTCCTCTATCAAGTGCATCTCAATAAATGATGCTGTTCTTGATGCAGTTGCTCAGATAGAAAATCAAGCATCCTCCTTGATTCCTCTCTTTCCTCAACAAGTGTTCAGGATATTTATGTATCAGCAAGTCCTCTATTTAATCCCAATCTCTTTATCTCCATCTCCACTATTAGCATCCTAGTACCCTACTTTAAACTAGTATCATCTTTCACCTCAACTACTGAAATAGCCTCATGATCAGTCAGGGTCAAATGACAAAAGTAGAGTCAATGCCTATTAGCTGAAATTTAGAGCATAAAATGTATTATAAATTTGTTAGGAAAACTGAAAAACCAAAGGAGGATGGTGTACCGACACCAACATCAGCTATATCAGCAAAGCACTTCCAGTCCTAGGCCTGGAAAGCAAAGCAAGAAGGTGATGTTAAAAGAACCAGGAAACCAGGGCCACCCTGCAGCAGGTGAAATCACGTGGGAGGGGTTGTGTAGAACCTGCTTGGACCTAGAACCAGGGAGATATGAGGCTACTATAAACATCCTGCCTGAAGCGGTAGAAGAGTTGCTGTGGCAGGCGTGGTTTCTTCTTTCCCTTGGTCCCAAACTCACATCACAGCTTCCCACTTACTTTACCTAGTAGAGGACAGTCAACAAAGGCTGCCCATGACAATGTTTGCAAAGAGCCAATTCCTGGAGAGCAGAGTAAGGGCAGGGAATGAATCTGTGAGAAAAGCGTCACAGCCCACCCCTTTTGCGAGGCAGCATGTATTCTCTCCAACCATATATAATATCCCGATACAACAACTGCATGCTTCCACCTAAAAAAATACAACCGAAACACAAATGAAGTTATTCTCACACCTCCCTACAAAAGGGGCACATAAAATCCCATCATTATTGTTCACCCTCAAAGCAGAAGATCTTCAGGTGGTACTAGGCCTTCTTCACCAGGTCTAAATATGGTTTGTCAAAGTATTGGTAACTTATAAAGTAAAATGAAAATGTAAACATCATTACACTCTTCATATATATAGTAAAAAATAGGATAGGGTAAAATATGAATAATTTGTTAATATGTATGTATCAAAACTAAGCAGAGATGGTGTAGCCCTTATTTCTGTATCTAATCATGGGGGTCCTTTCATCTACCTTTTACATTCCCCTTGCCATCAACCAGAGCCTTAGTTGGTCAGGGTTTTGTATCTGGTTGGTGACCTAAGACGTCTTTCCCAAAGTGTCTGAACACTTATTGGTTCTAACTTTATTGAATAATTGTTGTGGATTTTACTACTGGGCTTCAAATTATTAATGGGGGGAAGGTGTCAGTGAATTCCATGCAGTCTCAGCAAACCAGTTTCCTGTTGGTAAGCAGGATCCATACCTGAATCTCCTTTTTTTACCTGATGGTTCAATGGCAGGAGAAACCCAAAGTATCCAAGTGGTGGTTTCAACCTATAATTCAGTGGGACAGTTGTGTCCTTAAGGAGATTATTTCTCTTTTAGGAACTAAGAACTCTAAATCTGTGGAGTGTAAAGTTATAAAGACAAGAATAAAAAAATGGTGTGAGTATGATGTTTCATGTAATAGAAAAACAGTAACTCCTACTTTGATTTGTTTGTTCCTAAACCCTTATATACTGGCCATGAGAGAACTAGCACTTTATACTAGTCTCATTCAAAGAACCCAGTCTCCCAGCTGACTTCACAAGTGCCTCATCAATAAGCCATTCACTATCCTATCAGGTGGGTTTCCTTTAGGCAATAGGGTACATTGCAGTACAAGTGAATTTCAGGAGTGTAAACCCATTACTGCAGTTTTTGCTGTCAAATGAGCTCCAGTGTGTTGTGAGATATGATAATGATTAACAAGATTATTTCCATAAGTTCATGATGATAGTGCTGGCAGATGTATTGCAAATCCACTTACAGAATAGGCATGTATTTTGGTGAAGACAAATCAATATCACGCCTTCAGAATTGTAGAGGCTGACTGTTTTCAACCTATCAGGAAGTTGCTGATCTCTTTGGGAATGACGTTCTGTCAGGTGCTAAGCTTTGTCCGTGCAGGTTGTGTGTTGGACATCATTCTGTAGGGCATAAAGTGGAAGTCAAATCTGTGTTGCTGAGCCCTTAAGGAGCCTCCAGTGGACATGATGATACCTTTGCACAAGGACCCATTGAATAAGCACTGGAATATCTGGGGAAGGATGCTCCCTGATACCCATTGTATGAATTACAGTGCCATCTGATTTGATGTGCCTCTTTAACAGTGCGTATTTTACATTCACCCGATTTTTCCCCAGATGATGTTCACCAGTCTTCCAATGCTTTTCTTCCAATTCTTGGCCAACTAGCTATAAATCAGGCTGTTCCTCAAGTCATTTTCTTCCCAGGCAAACTAGACAACCAGATTTGCTGCACCAATGAGAGTAGGAATTATCATATTCTTTGAGTGGGGATTCATATTCTCTGAGCTACCTTTGAGTAGGGCTGCAGTAGAACAGAAAGTCATGGCTGACTGGTACCAGCATATCATTAGACCTGTCCATAACTAGGTCTGAGCTATTCTACCTTAGTCAACCAGTCATAAGAACTCCCTAATAGTTCACATGTGTGAATTAAAAGATGGAGAGTGCAGGGTACCTGATCTAAAAGAGGAACAGTTTTATTTGACTGTAAAATGTCTGCCTCTCTGTTCTGCTCTGTAGAATTACCTACCTATCTACTCTTTTAAGTCATCACATATTTGGAGTATTAAAACATTTTGGGGTAGGAACAGCTTTAGCACTTCACGTGGGTTCTGGTTTCAAGGCCCAGGAATTATCTGAGTAAAGTATTCTTCTTTGATAACCTCAGTAGTTCTGGATTCTGCTAACTGAATAAACTTGTTTCTTGTGAAGTCCTATTTATTGAATCTGGACACAGATCTTGAAACTGAGCTGCTGTAAAGAACTCTTTCAATAGGGATAATTGTTACCTTTACTAGTCAAAGTGTATGTAGCCAAATGTACAACTTTGACATATCTTTATTAGTCAAGTATATATTTGGTGGGATTTGGGGAATCCAACTTACAGCGACTCACTTATTTTTTCCTTAGTCCCAAGTTATCTCAGTGATTTTTCAGGGTCTCTGTCATTGCTCAAAAACTTATCTTGGAATGGAGAAGTATTTTATAATTCCACAAATTATGGGAATGACATATTCTTGTCATTTTAAACTAATGACCTGAGCCTCTTCTCTATATGCTCCCAGAAGGCTGGCTTGGAGCAAAGCTTTGTGTTTCACACAGGATTTTACTGAAGTGTCTCAGGAGAACCTGTATCTGTCAGGATCCTGAGTGTAAGGTACAGAAATAAGCTCTGGATATTTCAAGCAGAAAATGGAATTTTTAAAGGACATGGAAAAGTTTACTGATGGCCAGGGAACTATGCTATACCACTTAGAACAACACCCATATTCACACCAGAGTTCTGTCCCTGAGGACATCATATTACTGTTGCTCCCACTTCCCCACTGATGTTTTGGGGGCTGGATGTTAGACACAGCTGGGAGAATTGCTGCACATTGCCATTTTGATATATCTCTTCTTCTAGGACCTATTCAAAATATACATTTTTGTTTTTATCCAAACAGGGATACCTTTTTTAAAAGTTAATACATTTTGAACATGTTCTTCCCATGTTAGAAATTTATTTCTATAATGTAATGTACAGTGGTGTATGGTAGATTATCACATAGGTTAACAAAACCCATATTGCTTGTGCCATTTCCAAATCTTTATTATTTTACATAATGCTTTAAAGAACGTCCTTCCCTTTGTATTTGATATGCATTTCAGGATATTACTTTAGGTTAAAATTCACAGAAGTTGGGGATTGCTGGTTCAAAAAAACATGGCAGTTTTCAAGTCTCCTGATTGATACTGACAAAATGCAATTCTAAGAATTATCTTGAGGTGTGCAGTATAGGCCAAAGTTCAGTTTTTTGAGAAATGATTTGTTATGAAAAACAGAATAGGCTACAAGATTCTTTATTCTCTCATTCCCACTGTCATTCTATAACATTTTACTTACCTGGATTCTAATTCCAGTTCTGACCCTCCTTTGTCTTTTTAAGATTGTTGTGAAGATTAAACTAGATAATGCATAAAATTGCTGCTGACCATATACCCACACAAACTAAAAACTTTTTAGAGGTTAGCTATTATTATTACTGTTACTAACCTGTTTTTTCCACTCTTCTCATCATTGACAGTCAACTTTCATTGTTAAAATGTTATATGGCAGTACTTTTTCAAGGACTCCTGATATTCACAATAGAAGTTCCAAAAATATAAGAAATGTTACCCTTTGATAACATGGAGATACAGATTCAAAATGATATTGTTCAGGTGACAGAATTATTGATATAAAAACAAGTTTTTCTCTACTAGATCTGTTATCCTTAGACTTTTTATAGGAAGTAACAAAGTGATATCTCATAAATTGGAAAATAATATTTTCCTTGGGAATTCTTAGAAAGATTTATAATAAAATTGTATTTTAAATTCATCGTGACAGAAATAATTTGTGGCAATTCCATCACCAAAACATGTAGATATTATATGTATGTCACCTTGACTTAAATAGTGACCTGAGGAGGAAATTTGTAGGTTTAGCAAATCCCTTCTAGTAATACCCACAGAACTGAAAATTTATCCTGCTTCTTGGTGGTCTTCTGCCCATCCAAAACTCCTGAGGACCATAAAAAATATTGTTTCCTCTCCTAAGCTGCTGTAAAATATATCCTGTGAGACCCCGGGGAAAATCTTTCTGGGGCTGAGCATTCCATGGAGACTCAATATTCCACATTTTGAAATGTAGCTAGAAGTTGAAATGGATTTACTTCTCATCATCTCTTTGTTCGTAATTAGGGCTATAAAAAAATAGAGTTCAGAAAGTGGATGAAATATGATTGAAAAGAAAAGCCTTGATTTTATATATAACTTTACCAGATGGGTGAGCTGGGGTAACTTAAGATAGTATTTAAAATTAAATAACAATGATGAAACTATGAAATACAGAACTTTGGACACCCATGAGCTTGTTCTTAGAAAGGCTATCATATATTTCTAATGTGTCCACACATGCCTAATATTTAACAAATATTAATATGTTCATTATATATAAGATATAAGAACTTACACATCATTCAGTGATGATATTAATAGTAATTCAGTGATCATTAATGACAGTAATGGTGCTAGTAACAAGGCAGGTTAGTTAGAGTTTGTTTTTGTTTTTATTTTTTCTGTTCTCTCCTATTTCTCTTGATATTCCTTAATTTGATTTTAGTCTCTAATTTAAATATAACCTAGCTTGTTCCAGAAAGTATTTATAACAAACATATTTCTACATGTTATCTAGAATGCATTAATAATATAATGGAAATAGTTTAGCAGTCTTGACTTCCATTTTTCTCTCCATTAGTTGGTGTTAGCTGCTGTGATTTCTCTCTTTTCCTTCTTTAAAGCCATCATATATAGAACATACTCCGTTGTGTGTCAGTTCAATAACAATATGGAATTCACAAGCCTTGGGTAACATTTAGGTTGGGCTTGAGTCACAGTGATATAGGCTTGTCCACATGTTGACACTGGGCTAATGAGAACATTCTTCACAGTCAGAAAAGCTGGACATTTGGGGTCTGATGAATGTTTTGGCAGAGAAACCCCATCCTTTTGCTATGGGCTCAAGACACCTTGTTCTTTAACTGTATTTTGAAGGAAAGGGGAAGGCAGTGATAGCTTTGAGCATCTATAGGTGAATTATTTTCTCTTTTCCCATTAATCCTCATAGCAGTCTTCTGTTTTATTACTTTCTCAATTTGAAAAATCAGTTAAACATGTGTACCACTAAATGGTGAAGTCAGGATTTAAATCTTGGTTTGCCTTTATTTATTCAAACAAACATGTAGCATATGTCTCATTGTGTTTTGGGCCTTGGTCTAATGGAAATTGTTGGAAGTTATGGAAGTGTTATGGTAGTGGAAGTGATCCCAATGTTGCTTCATATTCTGCTGTACTGTTGCTGAAAATATTATAGGTGCTTCCTTGGTATTTTCTGAAGATTAGAATCCTAATGCAGTAAGTCAAATTTCATTTGAAGTGAATCCTGCACAAACTAAACAGAGGCAGCCAAATGCACTGATTGTGTCTGCTCAGGCATTGTTATCAACAATGACAAGGTTCCGACATCGTCTTTTTCAGTCTGAGAATCTGTAGTGTCTGGAAAATTCAGTGTGGATTTAAAGCAAATATTCAGCTGGTATGTTCCAGTGTGGCCATAGCTAGAGGTGGATTTTCATTAAACTAATAATATTTAAGCTTCTAAGATCCTGGGAGAGACCTTAGTAATGATCTTTTTATTTTCTTTTTTCTCTTTTTTATTTGTAAAAGCAAGGGAATTTGTATTTAATTTCTTCAGGAATATATTAGAAATCAGAAATAAATTTAGTCAGCACAAATCCTTATATACTTTAGTAGTACCAATTTTTAAAATACTGATCTACTCCCATGACTGGTTAGTTACTAACTACCACCCTAGTCCTCCCACTGTAGCTACTCCTTGAAAATCACCTGGTTCTCTTTATGACCCAGCAAGTGAAAAGCCATGCCAGTGCAGCAGGAAGGCTGTTCGATCCTACTCCATGGCCATGGCTAGGACCTTTCTGGAATTTTTTTTTCTTGTGCTATTATCAGTGGTTAAATATCTTGAATATCATACTGTGCAAACCTGAAGATACAACTTGATTTCTGAACTCCCATAGCTATTGAACAACAGTTGCAAAGTAAGGTCAACTATCTTGTCAGGACCTAATTACTTTGGCTTAATAAATGTGTAGAACTTGAATCCATTGGAATGCTCAGAGGTTCCTCAGTAAGTAGGTCAACCTCAGTTAGGTGTAGAATCAAATAATCATTTGACTCATTGTATTTGTTACACTGTGATCTTTGACTCTCAGGATCTTGGGGGAGAGGAGAAGTAGGACTGGATCTAGCTAAATATTCTCCCTTTCATCTCCTTTCCTGAATTAGACCACATATTAGGAAATGGTTGCTCTCTTGTTGATCCTTCTCAACCATGCCCCCAAGGATTAATTTTAAGGCCTGTACTACTAAGTAATGAACATTTGAAATTTGACAAAGCATTTTTTATGTTTGGAACTCAGATAGTTCTTGAGTTGAGTCGATCATAAATCCTTGGTTCATGAACATTAAAATCATTGATCATGAGTGACCCTCTTTAATTTATACTAATTAATTAATTAAAGTAGAATGAACACCCATGGACTCACCAGTTAATCTAAGAACTAGAGGATTATCAATAATTAGGGTGATCCCAAGTCTCAGTTTGCCTGAGGTAGTCCCTGTTTTCTACTGCTTTTCTGATTTAATTGTGAATAGAATCCCCTTTCACTTTCAAAATTGTCCTGGTCTCAGTGGTATGTTACATCATAACTTAGCCCTTCCTGTCCCATCCCTCTGCCTCACTTCAGAGGAAAACACTATCCTTAATGTTGTCTTTATTGTTGTTTGGTATTTGTTTGCTTATTTGTTTTTGTCACACGTATGTATATGCCTAAATATTATATTGCTCATTTTAAAACTTTATAGAAAGTGTATCATACAATTTGGCTCTTCTGGAATTTGCTTTTTTCCAGTCAACATTATATTTCTAAGATTAACCTACGTTTTTGTGCTTAGAGGTAGTTCATTCTTTTCTATTTTTTTTCTGCTTTGTTATATTCCATTATGTGAATATACTACATGTTTTTCCCCCAGGCAATTGTAATATGGATTGCTTGCAATTTTAAGTTATTAAACAAGTTTTGTTCCAAACATTATATTGGAGATATGTGGATATGTGTGAATATATATATACATATGAGTAGAATTTATATATATATATATGTATGTATATATGCAATGTCTGATGTGTAATGAGTAGAATTGCTGTGAGGTTAGTGAATGCTCAACTTTAAAAACAACATCAAAGCACTTTCTGGGGTAGTGACATTCTTCTGTTTCTTGATCTAAGTGCTGACTACAGAAGTATGTTAAATTTGTGAAAATTCAGAGAATTGTACACTTATGTTCAATCTTGGCAAAACATTATTAAAGAAAAAGTTAAAGTCAGCTCGTTTTCCAAAGTTTGTTCTGGTCCTCTTCTCTTCTTCTTGCCTACACTCCCTAAGTGAGATCTTCCAGTCCTGTTTTCCAAATACTCTCTGTACGTTGGTGACTCTAAACTATCTTCTCCAAAAAGATCTTTGTTCTGAGCTCCAGATCTTCTGTCCAGCTGCTTATTCAGTACTGCCACTCTGAGAACCTCAGGGGCAGTTGAAACTTGCTGTCTGAAGCCAATGATTTGATTCTCATGCCTCTTCAATCCAGTCCATGTTCCCTTTTATTTTCCCACCTTTGTAAAAGGTACCATCACCTACTAGTTATTCAAACCAGAAACCTGCATACAATTTCTGATTCTCTTCCCTCTCAAAGTCCATGTCAAATCCATCATTAAGTCCTAAAGATCTAACCTGCCATAAATAACTCAAGTCTGTCCATCTCTTTCCACATCCACTGCTTTCATTTGCCCTAGTTCAAGGCTGTGTCACTTTTTACCCAGATGAATGAAATATTTTCCCCCAGTCTCCCTTCCTCTACATTTGTTTTCTAATCTATTATTCACTGTGAAGGCAGAATTATCTTAAAGAGTAAATCTTACCATAAGGATCTCCATGATCAAGGCTCTGATAACCTTTCCAGAGTCTTCTTCCAACCCCCTATATTTATTATTCTCTCATCAATCCTTAGTTTGGTTTTTCAACCTAGCCTACACTTCCTGCTTCTCAATATATTTTTATTCCCTCTTCTCTTGATAGTTCCTATTCACCCTTTCAGCTTCAAATAAAGCATCAATTCCTCAGAATCCTGGGGGAAGAGCACACATTATCAGCAGTAATTTTACTCATGTTTCTGTAATTTTTGGCTTACTGTCTCTTTCTCGACTGGATATATACTACCAGAGGGCAAGGGACTGTGACTTTCTTTTAATCTAGCACATAGTAAGTGCTTAATGAAATGTATTGAACGAATTAATGAGTCAATTCAGTATTTATAGAGTATCCAGCATAGTAATCATCTTGAAGGAGGAAAAATACAAATTAATTCAAAATAAGTAAAAACTTTAACCACTAAACCTCTAAACAATTAGAGGATGAAGGAAGACAGTATGCAATTAAGTGTGAAAATGTGTGATACAGGGTGAAACTGCTAGAGGAATGCAAAGAAGGAAGAGATAATCTGGGGCTTCAACAACTGTCTGAGTCTTCTTTGGAGTGGGTAGGACTTCCATGAACATAGGATTTGATCACTTCAAACAGCAATATACTTTTTTACTGTCCCACAGCCAAGCCCTAATTATAACAATTACTGATTTTTTACAGCAGTTCTTTTGCTGTTTAACGGGCCTCATAAATATGTTATTATTTAAAATTCCTGTTTTCATCTTGACATAGTCATATGTTTCTCCACTTTTCATACCACCCATTTGAGTGACATCAAGCAATGCTGTGTTTGCTCT
>JAVSCE010021511.1:0-52089 GCA_032199065.1 Smutsia gigantea
GAACAGATACCTTAAATAGTGAGGGGGATTCAGCAAACCCAGTATCTTTTGATGTTTCTCATTCCCCTTCACCAAGCTTTTCAGTTGTCCACTGAATGTTCCATGGTAGGTCCCTTTACTGGGACTTCTTAACCTGAGGTCTATGGGAGTTAGGGAGCTCTGTGAGCCCCTTAGAATTGTATACAAAATTATCTGTGTATTTGCATTTTTCTAGGGAAGGGTATACATAGTTTTCACTACATTCTGAAAGGGTACTGTGACCCTGCAGAGCTTAAGACCCACTCTTTTTTTTTCTTATACTTTTTTTTAAGTTTATTTTGATATCATTAGTCTACAATTAAATGAGCAATATTATGGTGATTACACTACACCCTTCATCAGGTCCCCCCCACCAACCCCATTACAGTCACTGTCCATCAGCAGAGTGAGATGCTATAGAATCACTACTTGTCTTCTCTTGGTTGTACAGCCCTCCCCGTGCCCCCCCCAACATTACATCTGCTCATCGTAATGCCCCCTTTTTCCCCCTTGTCCCACCCTTCCCACCCATCCTCCCCAGTCCCTTTCCCTTTGGTAACTATTAGTCCGTTCTTGGGTTCTGTGAGTCTGCTGCTGTTTTGTTCCTTCAGTTTTTTTCTTTGTTCTTATGCTCCACAGATGAGTGAAATCATTTGGTACTTATCTTTCTCCACCTGGCTTATTTCACTGAGCATAATACCCTCTAGCTCCATCCATGTTGTTGCAAATGGTAGGATTTGTTTTCTTCTTATGGCTGAATAATATTCCATTGTGTATATGTACCACTTCTTTATCCATTCATCTACTGATGGACACTTAGGTTGCTTCCATTTCTTGGCTATTGTAAATAGTGCTGCGATAAACATAGGGGTGCATCTGTCTTTTTTTCAAACTGGGCTGCTGCATTCTTAGGGTAAATTCCTAGGAGTGGGATTCCTGGGTCAAATGGTATTTCTATTTTGAGTTTTTTGAGGAACCTCCGTACTGCTTTCCACAGTGTTTGAACTAATTTGCATTCCCACCAGCAGTGTAGGAAGGTTCTCCTTTCTCCACATCCTCGCCAACATTTGTTGTTGTTTGTGTTTTGAATGTTGGCTATCCTCACTGGTGTGAGGTGGTATCTCATTGTGGTTTTAATCTGCATTTCTCTGATGATTAGTGATGTGGAGCATCTTTTCATGTGCCTGTTGGCCATCTGAATTTCTTCTTTGGAGAAGTGTGAGACCCACTCTTTATTTTGCCCATCTGTATCCTGGTAAGTATAGAACCTGGGCCGTGAGTGGAGGGATGCACACAGTCGATGACTCAGACTTGCAAGGTCCAGAACAAAAAAGTTGTGGATTCTGAACCAGTCATCCGAATCCCCCTGCAGGGAAGGCCTCTGGTGTCAGCTGCCATGCCAGCCACCGTTGCTGGAGAGTCTTCAGTTCTCAGCCTCTTCCAGGACAGCCTTGGCTGCAGAAAACCCTCTCACCTGAGGCCAAGCCCTTCTTTCATGAGGCACTTCCGGGGGCTGAGAGTTAAAGGGCCAGGCCGGCTCCGGAGTGCCCTGCGGTGGCTGCGGCTATAGACCGGCCTGCATTGCAGGAGGTTCTTCCTCTACCCAGTCCTGTTTCCATCCTCTCTGGGGTGTTGATCCCAAGGGCATTCCTGAGCAGACCTGAGTACTTGAAACTTCAGGGTCTGCCTCCCAGAGAACCCACCCTGAAGCAGAGTCCAGCAAAACCCAAACGAACCGTAAGTCCAGACGTACACTATTCAAGAATCCAGATAAAAAATGAGCTTTATAATACATGGATTCCTATAATATCCTATGAATGCCCTCATTGCATGCAGCACAGCTGTGGTGTCTAATCTTTCCCAAACAAGCCAAACCTGCCTTGCCCAACAGCCTTGTTGATGGGCCTCCTCTGATCATTGGTCTTGGTACTGTTATGCCCACGGGGACAGGTGTCACTGCCGATGGCCAGGACATCGGGACTACTCAGGTTGTACTGGGCAGATATCTATTCCTCTGGACTGTGCAAATAGTCACGTGGTGGTTAATCCCCCGAATCCAGTGCACACAGCCAGGTGTCTGAGTGGACAGTGCAGATCGTAGGGTGCAGGTTTCACAGGAGTCAGGAGGTCAGGAGTCCGTGTGTGATGGAAACCCCATGTTCAGGAGGTGACGCTTATGACTCATACAGACAAAGGAAATCGCAAACTGAAACAGCACCAGGTCCCTGGAATGATTCACAGGGCCAGGCCGCTGACAGCTCTAGAAGCGCGCCTGGCTTCTGCGCTTTCCAAGTTGTAGCGCCATCTCCTGCTGTGGCTGCTCATGGGGCGGGCAGGGAGGGTGGTGCGGAAGGAAGTGTGCCTGGCTTTAACCTAGGAGATGGCGCTTTGGATGTGCCCACATTCCTTATTGGTGGGTGTTGAAGTAAAGTCTACAATAAGGACACCTGCTGAACAGTGGAGACTTGGCTAGGAGGATGGTTAGCCCCGTGCTGGGTGAGGTCAATCAAGGCCGACCAAACAGAGCATCAGAGAGAGCAAGAGAGCCGCGGGGCTTTGGGGCTTTGGGGCTTTGAACGTGCCAAGTGCACCCTCTTCCAGCACCTGCCTCACCAGGATGAGGCCAGTTCCACTCAGGAAGGGATCAGCTGTACACTTCCGTTAGATGTGCTCAACTGCAAAAAGCCCGGGCTGCCTGGACCTGTAGCACCCTGTGGAGAAGGCCCTGCACAGACCAGGGTGGGGGGCAGGTCCACAGCAGCCTGCGGCGGCTCCTTCTCCACATCCCTGGAGGTTCTGAGACTTCCGCAGTGCTCCTTTGACGGCAAGGAAAGAAGCACCAGCGGGAATCCTGCATCATTTATGCAAGACGTATATGCTTTGCAGCCATTCATTTTATCTGGACATTAATCTGAAATATTCTGAAATATAGGATCCCTGATCCCGGCCACCTGCTCCTCTGTCAGCTGGTTCACCATGGGGTGTGGTGGTGTGGTGCATGGGTGGTAGCAGGCTCCGGTGTGGCGGCTTCCAGGACAGGTGGCCACTCAAGGGATGCTGGCTGGTGCGCAGTCCAGCCCTGGCTTGTCTGGCTGGTGCTTAAGAAGGAGCAGAGCTCGCCCTCGCATTCAGACTCCCTGCCCTGTGGTTGCCTGAAAGCTGGGTCCTGTTTGAGCAGGAGTCCAGTGCCAGAGCCAGGCTAGTCTGCCCATTGAGCTGATGCCAGTACCTCTGTGGAATGGGGCCAGCCCTCCACCCTGACGCCCGGGGCTGGCAGCCTCGGCAGGTGTCCGGTGAAGCCGTGGTGGACACCTCCAGGGAGATTGCCGGGCTTCCCCGTGGATCTCCCTCCCCCTCCCCGCTGCAGATCTTCATGCCCGTCACTCACGAAAGCCACCCGCCCCACGCTGCTTCAGCTGAGGCTTTTGGCAGGATGAAAAGCAGAAACTGTCTTTGCCTGAAAGGAACTTCCCTCCTTGTCATTGGTTTCCAAAACATGAAATCCTTAGGGTTTTCAGAGAAGAAACACAGGTTTTTTTCTTCAGGTAGAAGCAGACAGTCTTCTGTCTTTAGAAGAAATGTGACTGGAGGAGGATTTCCTCCACCATTCACTCGCTCTTCACCCACAGGTACTTAATGAGTGCCCACAATGTGTGAGTACTATTCTAGAAGCTGGGAACAGTGCTGGGAACAAGAGAGGCAACTCCTCGTCCTCAAGCAGCTTATATCCACCAGACAGCTAGTGAAACTAACAAGCAACATTCTTAGATATTTTTGATAAACACTTGGAAGGAAATAAAGAGGTGATGAAGGGGGAATATGGGGAGGTTGCTTCCGTAGCGATGGCCAAGGAGGGCTTCCCCTCAGAGGTGGTCCTGGAGGAGACCTGATGTGAAGGGGCTTTCTAGGCAGGGAGGCTGGTGGGCTCCAAGCCCAGCGGTGCAGAGAGCATGGCCTGGCCAAGGTCGAAGAAGTGGCTTGTGTGGCCACAGCCTCACAGGTGAAGGGAGAGAAGAAGGAGAGGAGGGAGGACACGGGTGAGGTGTCCATGGTGTGGTGGGCCTCACGTTTTATTCTCTAATCAACGTGGAAATGCAGAAGGTGTGTCTGAAAGGCTGAGCCCCTGGCTGGGGGATGCGCAGAGCTGAAGTAAGGGGTATTTGTAAGAGATTTTCTCAAGAAGAGAAGTGGGGTGCTCACCAAGCACACAGACTCAACTCCCAACTCCCGGAAGTCTGGGGGAATGACTGCCCGTCATGCGAGAAGCGGCGGCTTTGCCCAGTGGGTGAAAAGCCAGACAGGGAGACCTGAAGAGCCCATACAACATTGAAGGGGAAGAAGAGAGCTGGAGCCTGACACTACCCGGCTTCAGGACTCACTAAAAGCTGCAGTAGTCAAGACTTTTAAACTGAGTCACTCATCACTCACAAAGACAGTGCTGGGATAGGCTGAACCGTTGCAACTCACTGGCTAGGAAACTGTGACAGAGGGAATGTTTTTATTTCGTGGGTTCCTGTAAGTCTGTCCCTGCAGCCTCTCACTGCACTGACCCATTTCCCTACAAAATCTTAGGACCATCTAAACATTTAGAAACCACTGAGGACGCCAAAGGGCTTTCATTTATGTGTGGTATATCTGTCAACCTTTATTGGGTTTGAAGTTAAAACTGACAAAATCTTGAAATCCCTAAATATATTTTTATATGCTTTTTGTAACTTTGAAAAATAGAAATTAAAAACCTATTACATGTTAACATAAATAACATAGTTATATGAAAAGTATATTCCTACATCAACCCAAACACATACAGTCAATTAATATTTGATAAGGGAGGCTTGGATATACATTGGGGAGATGACGGCCTCTTCAGCAGCTGGTGTTGGAAAAACTGGACAGCTACATGTAAGAGAATGAAATTGGACTACTGTCTAACCCCATACACAAAGGTAAACTCAAGGTGGATCAAAGACCTGAATGTAAGTCATGAAACTATAAAACTCTTAGAAAAAAATATAGGCAAAAAGCTCTTGGACATAAACATGAGTGACTTCTTCATGAACATATCTCCCCGAGCAAGGGAAACAAAAGCAAAAATGAACAAGTGGGACGATATGAAGCTGAAAAGCTTCTGTACAGCAAAGGACACCATCAGTAGAACAAAAAGACTTCCTACAGTATGGGAGAATATATTCATAAATGACGTATCCGATAAGGGGTTGACATCCAAAATATATAAAGAACTCACGCACCTCAACAAACAAAAAGCAAATAATCCAATTAAGAAATGGGCAGAGGACATGAATGACACTTCTCCAAAGAAGAAATTCAGATGGTCAACAGGCACATGAAAAGATGCTCCACATCACTAATCATCAGAGAAATGTACATTAAAACCACAATGAGATATCACCTCACACCAGTGAGGATGGCCAACATCCAAAACACAAACAACAATAAATGTTGGCGAGGATGTGGAGAAAGTGGAACCCCTCTGCACTGCTGGTAGGACTGCAAATAAGTTCAGCCATTGTGGAAAGCAGTATGGAGGTTCCTCAAAAAACTCAAAATAGAAATACCATTTGACCCAGGAATTCCACTCCTAGGAATTTACCCTAAGAATGCAACAGCCCAGTTTGAAAAAGACAGATGCACCCCTATGTTTATTGCAGCACTATTTACAATAGCCAAGAAATGGAAGCAACCTAAGTGTCTATCAGTAGATGAATGGATAAAGAAGTGGTACATATACACAATGGAATATTATTCAGCCATAAGAAGAAAACAAATCCTACCATTTGCAACAACATGGATGGAGCTAGAGGGTATTATGCTCAGTGAAATAAGCCAAGCTGAAAAAGACAAGTACCAAATGATTTCACTCATATGTGGAGTATAAGAACTAAGGAAAAAAAAAAAAACGGAAGGAACAAAACAGCAGGAGACTCACAGAACCCAAGAACGGACTAATAGTTACCAAAGGGAAAGGGACTGGGGAGGATGGGTGGGATGGGGGGATAAGGGAGAAGAAGGGACATTACGATTAGCAGATGTAATGTTGGGGGGGCACGGGGAGGGCTGTACAACCCAGAGAGGACAAGTAGTGACTCTATAGCATCTCACTACGCTGATAGACAGTGACTGTAATGGGGTTGGTGGGGGGAACCTGATGAACGGGTTAGTGTAATCACCATAATATTACTCATTTCATTGTAGATTAATGATATCAAAATAAACTTATTTAAAAAAAAATAAAAGGATAAAAAAAAAGAAAAGTATATTCCTAAAACAAAAGATGAGAAGAGTAGCATCTAAAACAATTATTTCATGAACTCTAGTCTCTAATGTCTGGTTTTATAGAAGTGTGGCTGCTTCTGCACTGTGTCTTGGGGGGATGTTGTTGTGATTTGAAGTTTAGGATAATCCAGCTTCACACAGATATTCAGTTGGAAAAGGAGAGAACATTTAAATGACTCTTTCAGATAATTGTTTATATTCTTCTCTGATACCATATCAAAATTTAACAAGTGGTAGTTTCTTACAAGTCAGTTGCAGCATGGAATCTGAAACCATGTCAATGAATGTTTGATGCTGTCACACTGAAATGCACTGGTCTCGTGCTTTGAATGGAACTCTTACCCACATGTGCGTTTGTAACGCCATGCATGGGTCACTGCTTTCTGGTCCTTGAACTCTCCCAGCCTCACTTGCACCTTAGTATCTTTGCATGAGCTGCTCTGTCTGCCTGGATCCTCTGTCCCTGACCTTCAAGTGGCTGCCCCTTCTTGTCACTTCCAACAGGGTCAAATTCTGCCTCCTCCTGAGGCCCCCAGGCCATCACTTTTACTTAGCCCTCCTCCCCCTCATCCCTTCTGTCAGACTCCCTCTTTTATTTTCTTCACAGCTTACACTCCTACATCGATCTTATTTGTTCATTTGCTTGCTTTTTTCTGTTCCTTCCCATGTCAGTTTCACAAGAGGCAAGGTGGCTTCTGACTTCTCATGGAGCCCTCGTTGAGCCCTCTGCCTTCAGTGGGGCCGACTTCAGTCAATGTTTGCTACGTGGAGGGAGCACGAGAGGGCCATGCTGTCAGGACAGAGGCACTGCCTGCACCTGCGCGAGGACCGCGGCACTGCGTCTCCCCGCCAGGTCCTTCCGAACGGCCTAAACCTCCGGGGTGCTTCACATGGCCTTTCCCAGATGCTCATCTTCTCCACCGTGCATTGTCGGTCATTCCCCCCGCTGTCCTCAGGTTTGCTAAGTGGCTTGTGGGGCCCGGGGGCCCTCTGTGCTGCCCCGGAGCAGCTGCAGATGCTCCCCGGACATCTTCCCGGGGCTCGCCCTCCCTCTCACATCTCGCCACTGCCGCTAGCGCAGCCCCCGCCCCACGCACACCCGTGGTGCTGTCCAGGCTCTAGGAAGATGGACTGATGCTCCCAACCCCCTGCGAACCATCTGGTCCTGTGGCTTTTTTATCTGATTTGCTTTTTATTATGGTCTATGCCCTGGGACTCCGACGGTGGCTCCGTAGAGAGCGGCTGCAGCACAGTGGGGTGAGGAGGCCCAGCAGGTCTGCGGGTAACCTGGGGCCTCTCCTCACAGCCAGATGTGAGAGTTATGCAGACCTTCTGGCGGGCGTTAGTCTGGAGAGAGCAGGCAGAGGACCAAGGAAGGATCCTGACTAGAGGCAGAGAGGGTCCTGGGGGCACTGAGCATGGCCAGTCGCTGTGGTGTGGCCTCCAGCTTCTCCCCTGGGGGTGGGCACTTCTCCTGTGAGCTTAGGGTCACGCTGGGAATGTGCAAAAGAGAGCCCCGGGGAGCTCCTGGCTGGCTGGCTGGGCCGCCTCTGTGGTCTTGGTCTCAGCAGCCACAGCTCCTGCTGGGGACTTCCCTTCAGGCCCTCCCTTCTCATCGTCCAGAAATGAGTGGTCGCACTGAATTGCAGGGGACACATGGCTGCTGCTCTGGGATCTCTGCAGTTCTCCATCTAAGGAGCAACAATGATGCAGACAAATGGGACATAATGATGAGACATGCACAATGTTGCTCAGACTGGCCTGGGGACGGCGGTGGCACCATGTACCACTGTCCACAGGTACTGCTGACCACTACTTCTGCTGCTCCCGCTTTGTGCACTGGCTGGCAATAAACGTGCCTGCTCTGTATTCCGACTTATACTGACCATGGCCACCCTCATTGCTAGGAGAGGGTCTTCTCAACTCATCGGGGGACTTTCGTGGGAACCAGGGGTCCTGGGCCTGTCTTTGTCACCTCCCCACTCAAGGCTGCTCCAGATTCCATGCATGCCCCAACTTACGATGCCCTCTGGTCAGTCTTGTATGAATTATCAAGATTCCTCCAGGGCTGTCCTGGGGGGTCTGGTGTTCAGGTTCAGAGAGGAGATCATTGTTCTGGGTCGGAGCTGGGCTGTTTAATATATCTGTTAATAAGCAGAAGCATCCTCATGTAGGAGGCTGGTCCGTGACCTGAGAATGCCTTTCCCAGAGTTTGCAGGGCCCCGGCATGTTGCCTTCCGCTGGGTCAGACCGTGCAGGGTGGCTCGCCTTTGTGAAGTGAGCCCCCCCCCCCCACAGAATGACGTCCAGCTGTGAGGAGGCACAGCTACTGGACTGTTGTGAGAGTTCCCTGGGTCTTCTGGGGGTGGCTTATCCTCACATCGGGCCCCATAGCTTTCCCACGGTGGCTTTATGAGGCCAACCTCAGGGCCCCTGGTGCACCATCGAGCTGCTTAGCAGCGCAGCCGCCTAGGCTAGGCCAGTGCCGTCGGCTCTGAGCCCTACATGCATCTGGAGGCCACACGATCTAATTCCTCGAAGTCACTGTGACCAAATCAGGATCGAATGAGCACCCCTAACGCAAGCAAGTCACTGCTAGGTCTCACAGTAAAAGCAGCCAAACAAGTAAAAATCTCGGACTTCCCGCGCTCCACGCCGAAGGGCACGTGCGGGGCTTGGTAACTTCTCCCAGGCAGCTGGCTGTGGGCTCCCTTGTGGGCCCCCCTGCACTGCGGCCAGCCCTGGTGAGTGGAGGGAAGGTGGGAGCAGAGGAAAGCAGCGTGCTGGCTCTGGAAGGGCTCATTTTTATGACCCACCAGCCTTTCAAACTTGATGCTTTGAAAAAAATTGGGTGGCGTAATGCTGCTGAAGGGCCAGGACTACATGCTGCGATTCCTTTGATGCCAGGATGCCCTTGATACAACTAAGCAGGCTCTTCTGTTACTTAAAGCCACCAAACCTTAGGGGTGTGGCAATCACCTTAAAGAAAAAGTGATTTTTCTTCCTGAGGGGTATGAAACTCACTAAGAGGCAAGAAGACCCTTTGTTCCAAGTTCCAAGCCTTTGAAGTTTATGATTATGATGAAAACCTTTGCATTTAATACAGAAATACATGTGTATGTGTGTGTGTGTGTGCATACATGGCTCAAACACATATGTGTTTCTAAATATATGGAAACAATCTAAGATCAAATAAAAAGATGGGTGTAGCTGGAAACGAGGTTATCAAGGGAGAGCGAAGGTCAAGTGAGAATCAGCTGGCAGCTTGTCCCAGAAGACAGGAGGATAATGGCAGCCTTCCTTGAATATAGAATGATGACGTGGAAGGTAACTGCAAACGACGGCGTTCCTGGTGGAACCCCATCCCAGGTTTCACAGGAATGTACTGAGAACAGACTATGTGTCAGCTCCATTTCCTGAGTCACCTCATCTAAAATGTAGAATGGACTCCAGTCAGTAAGTGCGAGAGGAGGAGCTGAGACTGTACCCCACCTCCTCTCGCACAGCTCCAGTCTCACCATCCTTCCATGACCCCTACCCTTCTTCCAGACGGAGGACAGCTCCTGGGCAGTGCTGGGGTGTCGCCTGACACGAGGACTGTGCTTTGTCACAGTGCATGCATGGTGGGGCTGTGACTGCACGGTGAAGGCCCCTTCTGCTGCTCCTGCCAGGCTCCTGCTCTCTTCCGTGGCCAAAGGAAGGACAGGTGAAGTGGTCAGGCCCTGGGAAAGTCAGGACACAGTGCAAGAGAGTCGGGCTCTGGAGTAGGTGAACATAGACTCAAATTCCTGGCTCTTTCCTGAACGAGTCTGGTGATATCTCCAAGTCTCAGTTGCTTCATCCATAAAATTAGAATAAACTGCTGAGTGAGGACAAGATGAGGTCATGCACGCAAGCCCTTAGCACGTGCCTGGCATACAGAAAGCACTCCGTGCACCAACATGAACGTCACACCTCTCCCTCAGGTAGATGGGGCAGAGGCAAGGACGTGGCTCTACCCAGGTTAGGCAAGCAGGTGTCAGGCTGGAATGGATAAAGGGTAAAGCTGGTGGCAACTGCCATTACTGGCCTCTGATGCAAAAGGTCTCTGAAACCCCATTACCAAGGGCGGCAGGAATAACAGGTGCCATGTTTTCTCAGGCACAGGGTTGTGCCTTGACTAGGGGCTTCAGAGAATCATAGAAATGCTCACTAGTACACGAGAAACTAGTTAAGGCTGATGTGAGGCTCCAGAGCAGGAGAGAGCATCTTCCCCCAAAGAAGAAGCTCTGGTTGAGAGAATGATGAGAAACAAGCTCTGGTTCTAAGAAACTCAGGAGGTTGGACAAGATGGTGGGGAAGAGAGGACGCCGGCTCTGGTGGCACAGAATGGACTTCTAGGGTCTTATTATGAGGAGAAAAGAGAAGACAACCTATAGTGTCCACAAGACCTGAAATCCTTTTGGCCAGTGGGCACATGAGTGCTTCTTAGACTGTGAGAGAGTCCAAGAAGTGAGCCGAGGAGGGGAGCCCATCACAGGAAAAGCTGACAGCAGCTGGAGTTAGGAGGTGAGCGCTGCGGGACATCTGGGTTGGGGAGAAGGTGGCAGAGCGGCTGGGAAAATTCTAGTGATGGATAACAACTGAAAGGTGGACAGATTTCTGTAATTGAACATGTGTCCAACTGCAGGGAGATCCAAGAAGAGACCTGAAAAACTATTCGTGGCTCATAGTCTTTGGAAGTACAGTGTGAGCGATCCAGGCCGTGGTGAGCAGTAGGGGCGGGTGGGCTAGAAGAGCTGAGAGATGTCTGGGGAGGGATGGGGGTCACGTGCACCTGGAAGGGAAGTGGTCATACGGTGGTCAGTCCATGTAAATGCCAAGTCACTGGGGCACATATTTTGCTTCCAGATTCCCCTATAAGGAGCCAGTAATTCCCTTGCTTCCTTGGTCTCCTAAATGGGGTTAACCATGTCAGTGGTCACTGCAACTGGCCCCAGGAAAGGGTCATTAATAAGTGAATACTGAGCATTGTTCGCACAAGATGAGGGACTGGTTAGCAGGAAAGCACATTTCTCCTCTTCAACCCAATCATTTCACGGTCAGAAGATCCAAGAAGCAGAGGAAGGTCTGGAGTCATAGACCATTGGTGGGTGTCTTAAGCCAGCGGGGAGGGGCAGTGGCTCTGGGACACGTTCAGGAACAGGGAGGAAGAGCTGGACCTGGGGCAGCCTGCCCTGGAAGCAAGGGCACCAGGAGTGCCTAGTGCATGCGTCTCCCCTGAGTCAGCAGCACCCACACTCAGCCCGAGTCCATGAGCAGCAATGCCAAGGGCCGGGTCCTGGCAGGACCCCACCGGGAACTGGGTGGCAGAGGTTAGTCTTCACTGCTTCTGAGCTTGTCGTGTGAGTCAGTTTCCTTGGCCATTGCCATGAAAGTGGCGAGACCAGCCCGAACCAGGGCAAGGGATGGCAGGGAGAGCGCCATGCCATCGGCACCCCCATTCACCGAGCCGGTGCTCAGCACCCAGCTTGTGCAGAGAAAGCAGCCTGCCTCCCCTTAGGCCTGGCCAGGGAGACAGAAACTCAACAGAAGCCCACACTTGCCACACTCAGCTGAGGTCTTGGACCAAGTGCCATGAGGGAAGGGGACCAAGTGGGAAGGCAAGAGCAGCTTCCTGGTGGACTAAGTCAGGGATGATGGCAGGATATGGCCTGAGACAGGCCGGGAGGTGGGACGGGCAGTCCAGTCCACCCTGAGGGGAGGGCAGGTTATGGAGGGCTTCACTCAAGGAAGCAGGGTGGCCTTTGGGGCTGATCGTTGCACCCTGTCTCCGAAGGCCACTCCAGTCTACTTCTGCCCCTCTTCCTTCTGACTGCAGACTGCCAGCTGTAACTGCTAGCAAGCACCAGCTTCCCGGGGACAGGAATCTATGGGTGGGGCCAGGTCCCCTCCTTCCCTCCCCCTCCCCAGGATTGTCTCCCCTCCTCTGAACACACCACTGCAGGGCAGCTGCCTGCTGTCGGCACTCACTCCGCTGGAGCAGCACGCGGCTATGCCTGCCACGGGGGATTGTTGTGCTCGGAGCAGGCATCTCGGCGGAAACGGCTCCCGCTGAGGCCATGGGGCGGTCGGTGCTGGTCCCCCTCTCGTCCTGAAACTGGCACAAGGAGGACCCTCTCCTAGAGGACAACAGCCTTCCCAGGGGTCACCAGGCCATCCCTCTCCCTCGGGTAATGAGGTCCTGCCCGGGTTAGGCAACGAGCTAGTCAGGCAGCAGTGGGGCCAGTCCTGCTCTCCCGGTGCTCGGCTCCCACCCGGTTTAGCCAGTGCCTCCTGTCTCCGCATGCCAGTGTTGCCAGGGACAAACATGGAGGAGGCCAAGTACTACACGATCTTGTGCCTGACCCTACCCTCTGTGTTGTTAGGCCTGTGGTCCACTAGGACCCATGAAGCATAACAGCTGACCAGGAGACAGGAGGTGGGAAGGACCAGCTAGAGGAATCTCTGCTCCCTGGGGCCGTCCGGAGTGCGGCCGTGCGCCTGCCTCTCCCTCTGACGCACTGCTCACGATGACAAGACTGAGCACCCCACCTACTCTGTTTACAATGATGGGAAATAAAACATAATATATATACTTTAGGAAGGTTTCCACAAGACGGTTAAAGTTCAAATGCGTGGTGCTCAAAGAGCCAAGTTCCTGTTACCTGGAAAATACCTTACTCCAAGCACTTCTGGCCAAAAGTGCTGGATAACTGGGGTGCCGTTGTCAGCAGGCCAGTATGTGTGGGGCCTAGGAACAGAGAGGGGGGTGTGCTCTGCAGAGTTCCCAGGTGGGTCACTGACCGAGAAGAGGGGCAGGACCCCTCCGCCAGCCAGCCCAGCAAGTCTAGGCAAACTGTGGGTCCTGGCTGCATGGCAGCCCCGCCAACAGGCAGTTCTGAGTGCAGAGCGAGCAAACGCACAAGCCCCACAACACACAGGCATGTGGTATGTCTCTCTTGAACATAATCTCTATGAGAGTAGGGCCTCTGCCCTTTCCGAGGTGACCCCCTGGTAGCCCAAGAATCATGCCTTTGCCTGGACAAGGGTCCAAAGAGGAAAGGTGACCTCCAACCCCTAAGCCCTCACAATGTGACCATTTCCTGGAGAATGACGTTCATCCCTCGATGAACCAGTGCTCTGGGCCGCGCACTAGGAAGAAAAGAACGAGCAGGTCAGACCTTGTACCACTGACAGCAGGTGTTTCACATGGCCTAAGGCTTTCTAAGAACTCAGGATAGCCACCCTGTCGGCTTTGGCCTGGAAGATGCCTGGAGGCAATGGAAGTGTGACGAGGGCCCAGCAGAGACCTGGCACTTGGGTGAATGGGCAGATGAGTGACAGTAAAGCTCCTGTTTATTGTGCGTTCACTGTCCGCCGTGTAGTGAGCCAATGTTTTCCCTGCAGCTGGCTTAAGCATCTGCACCCCTTGGAAGGCGGCAACTGGTACTGATTCCTTCACAGTGCAGGCAGCTGGCACTGGGGCGGTGAACTCGCCTGCCCCCGCACACAGCCCGTGACCTGGGAAGCCAGGGCCACAGCCCACGGCTGCCTGGTTCCAAAGCCCGAGACTGACATGCTGCCCTGAAGTCAGGTAGTGTGTCTCCAACTCCGCTCTTGCCCTTCAGTGTGGGGCGGGATCCTCCAGGGGCAGCACACAGCTCGCAGCTCCTACTGCTCACCACCTGCGAGGAGGCAGGGGCAGCTCTGCGAAGCTGGGACTCTCCCGGGGACCGAGGGCCCAGCACAGGCTCCGTTCCTGTCGTCATGAGCCCCCGTTCGGGGAGGAGCCACAGGAGGCCTCCCAGACCTGCCTCACTGGTTTCTCACCAGTATTTGGCCCACAAAGCCGGTCATGGGAGGGCCTGGGTGTCTCTGTTCCTGAGTCACACCCTGTGGACACTGAGCCATCCGCTCCCTTCCCACTGGCTCCAGGTGCCCCTCTGTAGCACACGGAGCCTCCCACTCCACTGCCATGCCTCTGTGCCCATCAGCATCTCCCCGTCTCCTTTGCTCAGCGGGGGTGGACAAACACCAATGTGGGCCATCTCCTCCTCTCACCTCTCTTCCTGAGCATGCTTTGGGCTCCTCCCTATGGACACTCCACTCCCATGACACAGGGAGCCTGGCAGAGGTGCATTCCGAGCTTTCTCCCACTCCCTCTGAAAAGCTGGGCTGGGAGCTGCACCCAGCTGCAGGGGAAGAAAGGGCTTAATCAAGCTTGCTTCGATTTTGGCACCAAATGTCAAGCTGTGCCCCTTTCCCCAGCCCCAGCTTTGACTGTCAGATGCCCTGTGATGCTGGTCACTCATGGGCAGCTGGCTCAGTGCGGCTGACTGCTCACCTACTCAGGCCGGGGGCTGGGTCGGGAGGGGTAGAGAGACACTTCCAGTGGGGATAAAACTCTGTGTTCTAGAGGAAGCAGGAGGACCAAACGGTGGATGGAGGATGGAGAGGTGCTCGACCAGAAGTCTAGATCCCTCCCCCAAATTCCTGGGTGGCCTGGGCACAGGACGTCACCTCCTGAGAGTCCATCTCCACATGGAGACAATGAGCCTCAGCTAATCATCACCTTCCTGTCCCGTGACGACTCTCAGCTTGGTGCTCTTTCTAAGTGGAAGCCTCTGCTCTGCGTGGAACTCCATCTGTTAGGGCTGCCGTCCAAGAGCCAACCAAAGTCCAGAGCCTTGGACTGTTTGATGTGACCGAAACCCCCTGGCAGACAAGTTTAATTTATCAGCTCAATCAAGAAAGTATAATAAAATGGAGAGTGAGGGCCCCTTCAAGGGATCGTTATCTTGAGTGTTGGTTTGCATCCAACACAAACCAGCTTCCTACTAAACATGAGGTTTATCATAGAGGAATAACACCTTCCGTTGATCAAAGGCATTTTGATCTTCGCTCCTGGTGCCCTGATCAGATATGCTGGATGCGTTATCCTATTTTATAGATGAACATATTGGGATAAGTTTCCAAATCAGGGATGGAGCCCAAGCCCCCTGATAGTGTCTGAAAAGCTTCCTGTTGTTCACGATGTGTTACTTGATGCCAAGGGAAAATAAGAATATAATAAGCATCTTGGATTTTTAATCACACGTCCTGCTATTAAGATGAGAAGAAAAGGAAATTTAAAATATAGATTTATATCTTCAAATATTCTTAAAAAAATAGATGAGTGAAGGAGCTGGGCTGGTCCTGGCTGTTGGGAGCCCCACCCTTCCTTCGTGCTTACCCCTGAGCTGGGCTCCCAGGTGGACCCTTAGGTCCACACCACACTGCCTTTCAGCTTCATTGAGAACTTGGTTACTCAGTATTTGTTGAACTTGGTTACTCAGTATTTGTTGAGGCCTCTGTGCAATTCCAGCACACAGATAAAAGAGCAGTCCTTCAAGATGTTTCCACAAAGGGAGAGAGGCGACTGGGGCCTTACCTTTGTGTCTCTCCATATCGTGGTGCCCTGGACTTGGGGGCCTGGGGTTTTGTGGGCCATGCTGAGGGTGGGGAGGGGTTTGCCTGGCTGCCCTACAGGGAAGGAGAGAGTTCTCAGTCTGTCCAGTGGGTGAGCCAGAGAGAGATGGAATTGGCCACGTTTCTCAGGAGGAGAGGAGAGCAGTTTATTCCTTACATGCAGGCAGAGGCCAGGCAAGGCTTGGGGACTTAGAGGGGATCTCCTGAGACAGTCACTGTTGGGACTCCAATGTACCTGTCCCCTCACAGGCTCGGGTCTCCCTTGCTGAGGACTTGGGGACAGTTCCCAGGGTCTGAGCGCTCCATCTAAACTGCTACTCAGAGCCCTGGGCAGAGCCAATTCCCTTCCAGGGAACAGGTAAGGGTGTGGGTCTGGGAGGCCCCCAGCCTGGGTGCCTGCACTTGGGGCTGATTCTAAGCACCCCTGCAGGCCAGCCTGAGTCAAGTTCCCTGCGTCAGCACCAGGTCCACATCCTTCTACCCCAGCCTCTTCAGGGCTGGCTTGCTCCGGCAACCCTGCGCTCCTGCGGCTCTCTGGCAAGACTCGTTCATGCGCATGGACCAGCGCCCCTGTCCTTCCCGCATCTGCATCAAGAAACCTGGACTTGATCGGATGGAGTCAGGAACCCGGGGCCAGCGGAGAGGTACTCTGGGAACAGACAGCCGTGTCCTCGCCTCTGAAATCACGTTGTGGACATTCGTCTCACAAACAATCCCCACTTGTGCTCCTGGGGCTGAAGGCAAACCCGCTCGCCCTTGCTCTCCCGAGCTCAGGGTGGCTAGCTATGTCTCTGTCTATCGATATGCTGGCTGCGCTGAACCGGGAGTTTGCTGACGCCCATGGGTCCACCCTGGCAGGGCTCCACTCAATTCCTCCACCGTCTGCCTCCGCCAGCCCTGCCCTGTGGGCCAAGAGCTGCGCAAGCGCTGAACCGCAGCCCCAAGGGAGGAGCGCAGGCGTGCCACACGCAGCCTCCCCCGCACGGGGCCTGCTGTGTCCTCTGAGGGAGGGCCCTGCCCCTTCTCAGCCTCAGCCTCTGTTGGCTGGGGAAGCCGTGGTGAAGCCCTCAGCTTGGCTGGGCCCCTAGGAGAGTCAGCTGGACAACGGCTTCTGGAGCAGCGTGGCGTGCCGTGGGGCCAGGAGAGGCTGGCAGCCCTGAACGGCCCTGTGCGGGCTCCCTCCAGCCTCTCCTGGGCGGGCCCCATTACTCCGGTTCTTGCATTTCTTGTCTGCAGCTGGCTTCCTGTCCCTCCCTGGGAGGAGGGTTTGGCCTGGGGACATGGGAAGGGTGGGGAGCCTCCCTCCTCCCTTTACTCCGACTGCAGAAAAGGAGGGGCTCCCACCTATGGCAAGGCGCCGCTGGAGCTCTGACCTCATACAGACTCGGCCTGGCACCCTGGCGGCGGGTTCCCCACTCTGACGTGGGCCTGCTGACCTGGCAGCAAGCTTGGAAACTCCGTGACGGGAGTGAGCAGCATGGCGCAGCAGTTGTCTCAGGAGCAGGTGGCCGAGTTCAAGGAGGCCTTCTCCAAGTTTGACAAGGACGGGGATGGCACCATCACCACTCAGGAGCTGGGCGCCGTGATGCAGGCCCTGGGCAAGGATCTGCCGGAGGCCGAGCTGAAGAAGATCATCAGCTCGGTGGACACAGATGCTGACGGTGTCATCAGCTTCCCAGAGTTCCTGGAAGAGATGGTCAGGAGGATGAAGGCCTGGAGAAAAAAGCAAGACCTGCACGAGGCCTTCCGTGTCTTCGACGTGGATGGCAACGGCTACATCAGTGTGGACGAGCTCAAGCAGGTCATGGGCAAGCTGGGTGAGGAGCTGTCCCAGGAGGTGCTGGAGGCCATGATCCACGAGGCTGACGTGGACCAGGACGGGCAGGTGAACTACGAGGAGTTCGTGCGCATCCTCTCCCCGAAGTGAGGGCCCAGCCACCTCCTTCCCCGTGACGCTGGTTCTCATGCTTTTTTGGGGCCCCTGCTTTTGTGGTGGAGGTGTAAAGGGCGGGTCTGGGTGGTGGGAATGGCCTACCTGGTGGGAAAGCCTCGCCTCTCCTGGGCCGGGGTGCTGAGCCCCTTTGGCTTCTTAGGAGGGAGCCCCTCTGCCCTGTGCCCTTAGCCCAGTTCCTGCTGCTTCTCCCTGCAGTGAAATGGGGGTGCTCCCTCCCTCACAGGGCTGCGAGGAACCCCAAAGCCATGTGGTGATCGAAATAAAAGGAATGTGAGCTCCAAGGGTGTGTGCACTGGTGTTTGAATGTTTGACTGGGAAGTGTTAGGTCACGGGTCCCCCCAACACTGGTGTGTGGGGTTCCTTTGAGTCTTTGTCCCTTTCGTTGGCCCTGGAGGGAGAACCAACCTGAGTTGGTGTCTCTGATGCCAGTAGCAGAGGAGGGTGTGGGATCATGGGGATTGGAAGGGGGATGGAGGAGGAGGAGCAGAGGAGGGTGTGGGATCATGGGAATTGGAAGGGGGATGGAGGAGGAGGAGCAGAGGAGGGTGTGGGATCATGGGAATTGGAAGGGAGATGGAAGAGGCCCGAGGGTCTGCCTGAGCTTCTGAGTCAGGACCAGGGGCCGGATCCCGGACCGCAGGACGGGAACACTCCCTGTGCCGCAAACAATAAAGTTTATCATCCTTGCATGGAGCCGACTGTTCTTCAGGTTCAAATTTAAAAAGAGGTGTGTGTGTGTGTGTGTGTGTGTGTGTGTGTGTGTGTGTGTGTGTGCGCGCACACGTGCATCTTGCCTTTGAGATACAGGATCTTAAAGACTGAAAGAAACACACAGAGGTGGGGGCACTGAAGATGGGGTCGCCTCGCTGGCCAGTTGGGGATGGGAAGGAGCAGCAGTGCCAGGTGGGTTGGGTGATGGGCCAGGTGGGCCGGCAATTGAGGTGGGGGCTGCAGCCAGACCCTGGGGGACAGGCTCAGGGGCATAGCAGGGTGGCCCCTCCCTGGGGGAGCTGGGTGACAGGGGACCTGCCAGTGGTTGCTGCGCCCACCCTGGGATCAAGCAGAGCTGTCCTTTGAGCTTGAGTTTGGGACACTGCTGGGTGCCTGTAAGAAGGTGGACCCGTTTGCGGCAGCCTGTCTCAGCTCTGAGTTTCCCGGCTCCCTTGTCCTGGTGCTGAGAGACCATTTGATCCCGTGAGGAAATGGAGGCGCAGGCTGGGTCAGGGAACAGTCGGGCTTGGAGTAAGAAGCTGATGCTCCGGTGGTGCCAGACTGACTTCGGGGCCGCCGGGGAGGTGAAGGGTCACCCGGACTCGGGATTCAGAAACACATTATTTTTCAGCGTGCTCTGTAGCCTCACGCTCTGGGCGTCACTTAATGGTGGGCTTCTGGTTCCTCCTTCATGAGGTGGGTTTTTCTTGCTTTTAGGGACATTTTTGGGTGTGGTGATGGTGCTTTTGTATCTTGTCCTAGCTTGTGCCAAGTCAGTGGCTCTCAGCTCAGGGTGGAGAGGCAGAGCCGGCTTACCTGGGGGTTATTGCAAAATACTGGCTCCTTGCCGACCCTTTATCCCGGCGTGGGTGGTGGGTGAGTGACAAGCAGTCAGTTTGTGCCCCGGGGAGGGGAGCAGGGCTAGGTCCCTGAGGCGGGGCTGCTGTATGGATGAATTTCCTTTTCTTTCTCCCCTTTGACCTTTCAGCAGGTCACTCTGGTGTCCCGTGACCCTTGCACACTGCTGCCTCAGGGGCTGGCCAAGGGCCTCTGAGCACAGCCAGTGCCTACACGGTGAGGGGAGGCCCCGGGTGGTGGCCAGTGTGCTGGGGACACTGGACAAGACGGGAAAGGATCATGTGAGTCCTAAAGGTCTGCGCTGGGGCGGGGATGGGCTGGCGAGGTGTGGGATCAGATAAGAAAATGGGGCCCAGCAGCTCCCAGACCCGGTGTGGGGCATCTGAGGGGCAGGGGGTGACCAGCGCCCCCTCTGGGTCCAGGATGGAGTGGTTCCCTCTGAAAGGCCCCCACCTGTTAGAGACACAGGTCACAGAAGTCTGGGGTTCTGAATCAGTGAGACCTAAATGCCGAGCTGATCCAACATGAAGTTTTTCTAGGCTTTGTGCGGAAATGAGAAAAAGAAAGACTTTTTGTCTAAAGGTATTCCGTTTTTTAAATTCTGCCAATATATTCTTTCTCTATTTTCTGTGACAAATGGCCTTTCTCTCCTGAAGCTACTGTGATGCTAGATGATGGTTTTCTGGGTTTCCTTTTTTCGTGTTCTTACTCTGAACGATGGAGAGTCCTACCGGCACCCTAAATTGATTTTGGCAGCTTACTGTCCCGTGAGGCCCAAATGTCTGAAAGCCACTGCTCCAGTCTGTGGAGTGTAAAATCAATTTTCTTTTCTTTAAAAAAATACTTTTTTGTGTGTGACTTTGGAGAAATATATGACTCATAAATGGGAAGAGTAAACTCCCAAGCTCAGGACTGATGTCTCCTCTGGAGGATAGGAAAGGACTGGGGAGGGACAAGAGGCCCTCAACCAATGCCTTCATATTGGGCTTCTTAAGCTGGTCCAGAGCTGCACAGATCTATTTGATTCTCCATATCTTTGTGTGTTTAAAATATGTTACCCTAAAAATAATGCACGCAATGCATGGACGATTAGAGCTCATGGAGGGCAGGAGAAATGAATGCATGGACAGCCCAGGGAGGCCGGTGGTCCGGCTGCTATTAGAGGTGGGCCATTTGAGGCTATCACTGAAGGGTCCTTCCTGAGGCCACAGCGCAAGAAGAGAGCCACAGAAACCTCTCTACTTATTGGCCCAGGAGAACAAAAGCGAGAGTGAGGGTCTGGGAGAGGAAGTGACTCACTTCAGGTCTGGGAGGAGAGAGGGCCTGGGCAGACTTCGAGGGTTCAGGATGCGCCCCTCCAGCGCTGCCTCCTGTCCCCTGTGGGGCTGTTTCCAGTGGAGGTTGCTGGGCCACCCCTCCTGGGAGGACCTGCCTGGGAAGGGGGCTCCGGTGGACTGCTGGCCGGGACCCACAGGGTGGAATGTCTTCTGGAAGCCGGCAGCCCCGAGTTATCATGAAGTCCTCCTTGCCTCTGACCATCTGCAGGAGATAGAGAGATGGCTTCCGTGTTGACTCAGAACCCCTTGCAGACCTTTGAGGTCACATTCCCCTGGGGCCCGAAGCGGGCCGGCCTCAGCCTAGGACTCTGAGAACTGGACAGTGTGTGAGGAGCGTCAGGAGCCAGCTCGGCTTGAGGTCACTCCCGGGACACCCACTACTCTGAGAGCCAGTTTGCCAAGACTAGTTCTGCAAATGTTCGATTTGGTGGTATTTCCCAATTTACCAAAAAATTATTTTAAAAAGCACTTTATAACTTCGCAGAGATCCACATCAGAGGAGCTGTTTTACCAGTTTTTGAATATTCCTCTGAAGTTCCCCTTGTCCAGTTAAGCTCTCAGCTCATTAGGTTTCCTGAGGTGCAGTGTGCTGGCTGCAGTCACCTCACCTAACGCTGCACCACAGCCCGACAAGGAGGAAATTTCTCTGGGCTTTTTTCAAATCGTGTCTATGATTTGCAGGAGACCCAGCTCATTTTGAGGTTGAGGATTTCTACATGTTTCCGATGTCAAGGGTTTTATGAGTTACAAATGGGCAGGTTTCTCTCTTCTAAAAGATTTCCAAGGTAGGCTAATCCATTAGTACTTCTTTTAATTTACACATTTACTAACTGGTCAATCACACACATACGTTGTGTATGTTTTAAGTATTTGGTAAGTGCTTGGTGTCTGAGACATGAATCACATACAAAACTGACATTCTGCTGAGCAGAACTGAACTGGTGAGGCCACTGGAACTGGTTGGGGAGAAACAGCTTTGGTGAAAGCAAAACTAACCTGAACTCAAGCAAAATTTCTCTCAAATCCTTCACAGCATTAATTAGCCTATTGATTTTAGATGAATTATTCTATTTCGGGTCAAAACAGTTTTAATGCCATATACTAAATAATATATTTTCATCACTGAACTGCCCTTGGACCTTTTAAATCTTCACTTATGTCTATGTCTGATGGGCCTTTAAGGGTCTCTTTTCAGATCTGTACCAAATGCCTCCTCCTCCAGGAGGTTTTCCAGCATGGACCTGGCACACGGGAGACCCTTAGTCCATGCTCTTCCAGCGGATGACTAAATCTCTCTCTGTACAGTTCTCATCAAGGTACATCTTATAATATAATGCCTGTGAACAAGGTGTAGAACAAATAATAAAACTCATCACCATTCACACGAGATTGTACCCTGTCGCACATGGGGTGTCTAGACCCCCAGGGAATGGTGGGTTTCGTACATGCCTTCCCACGATCCGTACTAGATGCAGGTGACAGGCTGGGCTCCCCTGCCCGTGGAGATTACCTGTGCCCCTTGAGTGGCTTCTCTGGTGATGACGGGGTTGAAGGGATTGTGCAATGTCAGACTCAACCAGGAGGGGAAGACCAATGGGGACTGGAGGGTGTGGGTGCCTTTTTATGGCCCATCTAAGAACCATCGAAACAGTCCAGGCAGGATCACAAAATCCCAGCAGTTAGTGTTCTCCAAAGCAGCAGAACCAGTAGGATATATGTAACTCTACAGGAGGAGATTCATTATAGGAATAAGCTCACGTGGTCATGGAGGCTGAAAAGTCCCACCATCTCCCTCTGAAGGCTGGAGACCCTGGACGGCTGGTGGAATCAGCCTGAATCTGAAGGTCTGAACACTGGGGGCTGATGGGAGTATGAAAGCCCAGGAACCCAGAGCGCCACATCTGAGGGCAAGGAAGATGACAGGTCAGCTCAACCGGACAGCGAATCGGCCTTCCTCCCCTGGTGGTCATCCAGGCCTTGGATGGACTGAACGGCACCCACCGTGCTGTGGAGAGCCACCAGCTCCTCTGTCCGCCAGGTCAGGGGCTTGTGTCTGCTGGAAACACCCTCACAGACACACCCAGAAGTAATGCTTCAACCTGTTTTTCTGGGTGTCCCTTCTCTCAGCCAAGTTGACTCATAAAATGAACCATGACAAGTTCATTCCCTCTTGGTGTGGAAATAGAGAGATGTCCTACATAGAACTCACAGGACAAAGGTTTAGACATTAGCCACTTGCACCAGCTCATAGGATTTCAGATCGGTGCGCCTCTCTTCACAGTCCCATACCCTCCCCAAAGTCATGAAGAACAGAGTCTCAATAGGTACAGATTTTCAGGAACAGTCTAGCTAAGTCACCCTGTCCCATTTCCTCTGCAAGGTAGTCCAAGTTCTGAGTCTGGGGTCATAACATGAGGCCACCCTACCCCATGTGCACTGGGACCGTGCTCGTTGCCCCTGTGGAGGGAGCAGAGGTGGCCTTTCCCAGCCTCACACCTGAGAACAGGGCCTGTCTCATCTCTTGGGCCCACAGATGACCTCACCTGCTCCTCCTGGCACTTCTCTCTGGCTTAGCTATAACCTGGGAAGGGCCAAACCCCTCGTTCTACAAGCTCCTTCTTGCTTTTCCGCAGTTGTTTACAATCTCAGTTGCTCTTTCCCACTGCAGGTGGGCCTCACCCCAGGGCACTAGCACATGCTGGGAGGCTGGTGTGGCAACAAGCCACTCTGCATCGCTTTGTTTGGGACCACACAGTGCTCTGTTTGGTGACCCGCCGGCCCCACCACCCACTCTACACCCAGGGACACTTGGTGCCAGGAACTTCACCAGTCTGGGAGCTCCACCTTTCTGCCTGGCTGGCCTTGATCTTGATGGAAGTCACTTCTTGGGAAGAGATGCCAGGGCTTTCAAGGAGCCTACTTTCTTCTTTTTTTTTTATAATTTATTTTTGTATCATTAATCTACAATTACATGTGCAATATTATGGTTATTAAATTACCCCCTTCATCAGGTACCCCCCACCAACCCCATTACAGTCACTGTCTGAACACTGGGGGCTGATGGGAGTATGAAGGCCATTACAGTCACTGTCCATCAGCGTAGTGAGATGCTATATAATCACTACTTGTCTTCTCTGAGTTTTACAGCCCTCCCCATGCCCACCCAACATTATGTCTGCTAATCGTAATGCCCCTTTTTCCCCCTTACCCTCCCTTTCCACCCATCCTCCCCAGTCCCTTTCCCTTTGGTAACTATTAGTCCGTTCTTGGGTTCTGTGAGTCTACTGCTGTTTTGTTCCTTCAGTTTTTTTCTTTGTTCTTATACTCCACATATGAGTGAAATCATTTGATACTTGTCTTTTTCGGCTTGGCTTATTTCACTGAGCATAATACCCTCTAGCTCCATCCATGTTGTTGCAAATGGTAGGATTTGTTTTCTTCTTATGGCTGAATAATATTCCATTGTGTATATGTACCACATCTTCTTTATCCGTTCATCTACTGATGGACACTTAGGTTGCTTCCATTTCCTGGCTATTGTAAATAGTGCTGTGATAAACATAGGGGTGCATCTGTCTTTTTCAACTTGGGCTGCTGCATTCTTAGGGTAAATTCCTAGGAGTGGAATTCCTGGGTCAAATGGTATTTCTATTTTGAGTTTTTTGAGGAACGTCCATACTGCTTTCCACAATGGTTGAACTAATTTGCAGTCCCACCAGCAGTGTAGGAGGGTTCCCTTTTCTCCACATCCTCGCCAACATTTGTTGTTGTTTGTGTTTCGGATGTTGGCCATCCTCACTGGTGTGAGGTAGTATCTCATTGTGGTTTTAATTTGCATTTCTCTGATGATTAGTGACGTGGAGCATCTTTTCATGTGCCTGTTGGCCATCTGAATTTCTTCTTTGGAAAAGTGTCTATTCATGTCCTCTGCCCATTTCTTAATTGGATTATTTACTTTTTGTTTGTTGAGGTACATGAGTTCTTTATATATTTTGGATGTCAACCCCTTATCGGATACGTCATTTATGAATATATTCTCCCATACTGTAGGATGTCTTTTTGTCCTACTGATGGTGTACAAGGAGCCTACTTTCTTATGCCCAGAGCCCTGTGGGTCACAAACAGCATGGTGGAGGCACCCATGGTGGTGGTGACATCTGTACCTCTATTCCTTCCACAGGTGTCTTCCTGAGCCACCTGTCTTTTTCAGGTCTATGAGGAGTCAGAGGGAGATGTCACACCAGCTGCTGTCCTTTCAGGGGGATGAGATGCAGATGTAAGTGACCACGTGCAAAGGCAGGTGGCAGGTGCCTCATGGGCAGCTTCCAGCGTCATGAGTGTGCACAGTACAGGGAGGAGACTTTGAGGGGGTGGCCCTGGGCTGTGTCCTACAGGTGCAGGGAGCTTCCAACAGACAAGAAGATGTTCTTGGCAGAGAGAACCATGTGCGTAGAGGCATGGGCGTGGGGACGTGGGCTGCCTTCTGGGGTGGCCACACTGCGTGGGGGACAAGGATGGAGGAGCCCCATTACCAATGGCCTTGACTGTTAGGCATTTGGACTTATTTTCAAATCCCAGCTGAGTTATTTACCCTCTGCCTCAGTTTCCTCTCCTGTAAGGTGGGAGAAATAATATCTCCCTTTTGTTGTCATGAGGCCTACGTGAATGATGCAGGGAATGTGCTGAATAGGCCTGCACGGCCCGTTGCAGATCAGCAATATAATAATATGCATTACTGGTGCATTATGCTTTTTCCCTGGCACTGGCAGTTTTTAATCAGAGAAGGTTTATGGGCAAATCTGTGCTTTAGGAAGATTACTGTGGCAGTGGTCTGCAGGATGAATGAGAGCCGGAGACAGGGCCTGGAGGGGCTAATGTGGTCACCTCAGCTGAGCTGATGAAGGAGGGCCAGGGATGTGGGCAGGGCAGCTGCTGGGGAGGCAGCTTGAGCCCAGTAAGCACCCCGCTGAGCCTCAGGGAGGCCTGGGAGGGAGCGGCGTGTGTGCTCAGCCTGCCCGTGCTGGGCCAAGCCTGCTCCGCTCCCCTGTTCTTGTCACTGTTGGAGGGCCGCCTGCCATTGGACATGGCTGGCCTCTTGCCATGTCAAATGGTGAAACACGTTCAGTGCTCAGAATGCTGGAGTCACAGGGAGTCCGAAGGGTCCCAGTTACTCATAGGGACAGGGCAGAGTGTGGCTTCTACAACCCTGGGCTGCCCGGGTTGGGCAACCTATGGCCTGGCTCCAGAAATGGAGGGGAGAGAAGCCAGGATGGTGCTCCTGGGAGGAGCAGCTCAGGGCTTCCTGCCCTGTCTGTACAACCTACTCCCCGCAGAGGGCCTGACCACCACCTCACAGAGAAAGGCAGACCCCCGCTACCCCAGCTCTAGCATCTTTAGGTGGGGGCAGGGGTTTTCTGAGCTACCCTTGGCATGTGTGTGTTGGTGTGTGTGGGGGGTGGGTGTCAGGGAGGAGACAGGAGCTGCCCTGGTGTGCACACAGGAAGCAGACCCTTCCCAGACCCGGCTCCTGCTGCGAGGGGAGCAAGGGGCTCACTGAGTCTGTCTTTACTGGTTCTGCCTTTCCCTCTTTCCTTCCTTTACAAATGTGGGCAGAGCACAACTTCTCCCAGGCACTGTACTGGGTGCTGGTGATGCAGAAAGGCTCCTGCCTTGAAAGCGCTCCCCCTGGAGACCCACAGGAACAGATGATGCTATTGAGAAGGAGGCATGCCAGCGGAGAGCTGTCACCCAGGGGCGTGGGGCCTGATCCTGCCTGGTCAGAGGCTGCCAGACTGCACAGTTCAGCGGGGCTTTACAGCATGCGGGGGGCTAGGCAGACTACTTGGGTGGTAGGCAGTGTGGGTTCAGAGGAGACTTTGGGGTTCACTGCAGGATACCCCCTTTCAGGCCCCTTTCTGCCCACCTTTTGGATCATGTTTCTTTCTGCCGAGGAGCAGACTCGTGCCTGTGAGAAGAGGGTGGAGAGGGTGGGTTGCCGGAACTGCCCCATAACCCTCTTTTCCATGTCATGGAGCTCGGCTCTGGAGGTCTTCTCTTTAAGGATGAGCCTCTTCCCAGTGTGATCACCTGCCCACCTCCCCCTGCACTGGCTGAGCTGCCCTAGGGGGAGACGTCTATGATTTGGAGAGAAAAAGAGGGGGTTACCCACAAGGAGGCAGGAGGGGCTGGCTGCTCCATCCATTCATTCAGGACTTTGCTTCGGCCGCTCCTGTCACTTGGGCCTCAACATGAGTGGCAGCTCCCGCAAGTCATAGCAGCCATAGGAAACGAAGGAGTGGGTAGAAACGGCCAGACACTCACAGAGGAACGTGCAGAGGGGACACACAGGTTGTGAGGCTTCTTCAGTGGGGAACGTCGCTCGGTTCTCCCCATGCCCAGGCTCTGAGGGATCCTCACATCCTTGGTCAACGCACACTGGGAAACAAATGAACCATTCAGCAACAATATGGTTTGTTTGGTAAAAACACAACTTGGGGAATAATAGGGGTCCTTGGAAGGAAAAGAGTTGGGAGCTGTTGGACTAGAAGCTCTTCCAGCCCCTCCAGCTGAGAAACCAGCACTCAGTGCCTTCGGGTCCTCACTCATGGCCTGACCCTGCCGCCTCCCTGGGGCACAGCTGTTCTTGGCTGAGCTGAGAAGCGCTGGTGGCAGGCATGGCTCAGGGTGGCACTTGGCGTGAGCCCCCGACTCCGTAAGGAGCTCAGCTGCACTCTGGGGCATGGCAGAGGCAAGGACCTGGGTTACGGTCTTTCAGGCCGAGCCTCTTGGCTGTGATTTTCTCGTTTGCAACACAGAGGTAGCAGTGCCTCTTCCTCTGCAAACTTTGTTTAGTTATTAGAGTGGAAACCACATTGGACCTGGTAAAACATAGAGCAAATGCAACTGGAAGAAGCCTTGATATGAGCATCCTTCGGGCTTCAAGTCCCTGTCAGGGGTAGCCAGAATCCACAGACTCCCAGACCTGGAATTAGGTGATGGGACTGTTTCACTTCTGCGATTTGGGCCAAGTTCACAGGGGCTGCTCCACTCCCTTCTCCGGGCTTTCCGTGAGGCAGAAGGAGACTTCCTGTCAGGAACCACCATGGTATCTGTCAGGGCCAGGGGGAGGAAGGCTGGGAACCGTTATCTCTCCCCAGACAATGCTGGTCCCTTGTTCTGAGGGCTGGCACTGGCCAAAGAAAGCCTTTTCAGACGTGTACTTTTAGGCCAGAGGATTGTATTCACGTGTATGCTATGAAGTATGTATGTACGTTATAATAGCAGCTGGAAAGAGAGGAAAGAAAGAAAGATAGAAAAATGAATAATTAAACTGGTATCTCTAGAAGGGGCCCCAGAGACCTCCAATCCCAATTTTGGCTAAAGTTTGAGATCTGTGTCATTGATGGTACCCGGGATGATGTTAGGACTTAAGCTGGCAAACGTAACAAACGTGAGAGCGACCCCGCCTCCCGCGGCCCCCCTCCCACGGCAGAAGAACCCCAGTGGGACTTGGTAATAGCATTTGGTGTCCGGGACTCTGGCTGTTAATGTTTCCTTCTATTTATGGCAAGGGAAGCTGATTTTCCAATCATGGCATATAAAATGGTCATTTAAATAACATTTACTAAATGAAGAATGTGCAGATTAAAAAATATCCAGTAGGAGTGGTATAAAAAGCACACAATGTGATGGTGGCTCTGAGATGGTGATGCCTTTGGAAACATGGTGTTACCCAAATTCCCTGTTGTGCTGAGGAAGGGACCCTGGCCTTGAAGAGACGGGCTTGACAGAGTCCTGAGAGAGAGGCTGTAATGGGGACGGGCGTGAGAGAGCTGCAGGCTGCAGAGTGGGAGACGGAGCAGAGGCAGCGAGTGACGCAGGTGGAGAACGTCACCTGCAGACTCCAGGGAGGACCTGAGGCTGAGGGGCTTGCTCCTGGGAAGGACCACACCACCGGGTGCCTTCTGTCCCTTTTGCAAGCCGGGGGGAGCTCAGGACTCAAGCTGGTGGCCAGAATTGGGCCACAGCCACAGAAGGGACCTTGTATGATACAGCTGCCAGATCTTCAGATTGGTTTTCCCAAAGGGTTTCAAAATTCCTTGACGCCTCAAAACTTCTGTTTTTGCTCATCAACAAAAGCACTGGGGGCCACTTTTTGTCTCGTGGCCTGTAGATTTCCATCCACCCCAGAGCAGGTGCTTCTGAGGGATTGGCACAGTTTGGCCTGAGTAAGGAAAGCAGAGAGAGCTGACCATGCTTCAGGTCTAGAAAGGTCAGAGAAGGAGGGTCCAGTTCAGCAAGTGCAGGAAAGTTTTAAGACTGAAATCAAGAAATGAGGACAGCAGACAGACCATCTGGTAGGCCTGCGTAGACCTGAAGTCAGGGGCTTCCACTGCCACTTCTGGAAGCTTCTAGTGTGCTTAGAAGTCCAGACAGAAGTCTAGTGTGGGGGTTCAGAGGGCGAGGGTTTTCCCGAGACTACCAGGTGAAACCCAGGGACGATGACAGGGCTGCTGGGGCGGTGAGGCTGATGCCACCCAGGCTGCACCCGGAGTTGCCTTCTCAGTGAAATGGAAGAGCTCCTAGGGGCATGAAGGACAGGCCATTAGGGGGCTGACAGCTGCCCCTTGCACTTAGTGTGAACTAGCATTTCTAAAGACAGAGAGCGTTCTGCGGAGGAGCAGGTGACGGGGTGTCAGTCTGAGGCCTCCAGTGGCTAGCATCCTAGAAAGGGAGTCTTGACGAAAATACTGCCGGGTTGATGGCTTTTCCTATCTCACACTGTTTTAGCTAAATTGCTGGGGAACGTGCCTTAAATTAAGGCTGTGTAAATTCCTTTAGTTCTGTGCAGCTCACCATTTCAGTGGGCTTCAAACATTTTAGCAGTGAAGCACTTTAAAATAGAATCCCCTTTTCTCCTCCCTGCCTGCTTGAAGACCCACTGCCACCGTGATCGACACAGTAACTACCTGGGCCAGGAAGTTCATGATCAGGCGGCTACTTCAGAGGAAACAACGGTCATGGACGTCCTTCGCCCTGGGAAGGCAACGGTGCCTGAGACAGACGTGTGGGAACAGCGAGCCAAAGCGCACAGGGCCACACCGGATGTCAGCTTTCCATTTGCATTCAGAGCTCGTGCTGGTGGTGGTGGGACAGCCGGCTTTGGTGTGACTTACGATTCTTTGGATTATGCAAAGCAAAGTGAACCCAAATACAGACCTGCAAGACTTGGGCTGTCCGAGGAGAAAAGGCCTCAAGGAAACAGCGAAAGGAACAGCAAAACGATGGGGAAGGGCAGGGGGATGCAAGGTCCGTGCTGGCACTGACATAAAGGGAGCTGGAGACTGGACAATGGAAGCGTAAAGATTCTACAGTGACTTTATCTGTGGTGCTCGTGGTGCTTCGTCATGAAAGGGTGACAAAACTAAGAACTTAAAAAAGAAATCTCATGCGGAGGTCAGAGGAGAGAAGTGGTCATTGATCTGTGTGAGTTTATTTCACGAGTTGGGATTTGTACAATGAGTTTAGGAAGAGCAGGCATTTCCAGGAGAGTCAGGAAGCCAGGCCCGCAGCTGGGCCCCTGCAGAGGCCATACCTGTGCCTGTCACTCTGAGCAGTGCATCCGGGATCCTGACTTCCAGCAGCTAATATTTGAAGCCCCCATTTGCTATGTCCATCCGTGGCATCTTGACATGTACAGCACATGTGTCCCCATCATACTCTTGTGGGGCCTGGGGAGGCTCAGCTGCTGAGGGCCCCTGTCAGTCTCTTGAGATGTCTGCTGCATGCCCACCATGCTCCCCAAAGTAAATTTCAAGAATACTTAGCCTCTGAGTTTAGGTCAGATCATTCCAACCCCTACTCTGAAAGTCAGTGAAAATACCTGTCTGGCCATTTTCTTATGAGGTAATAACAGGAAATAGTGAAAATAAAGCAGCTAAATGGGAGCAATGAGGCATTTGAGGGCATGCATAGAATTAAAATTGGGGACGAATGCATGGTGATTACAGCCTCCTTGACATGCACGAAGCAGGGGTGGGCCTTCCAGAGACTGCAGCCGCTCACTACAGAGGCCTTCCAGGTGCAGACTTGACTACGGAAGAGGAGGATGTCCTGGCAGATGAAGGTCACCTTTTGGGATTCCCTGTGGAACCGGGGCCTCCAGCTGTATGACAGTCTCCCCAGGCGTGGTTGCTTGGCTGGGCCTTCCCAGTCAAGGCCAGCAGCAGGTGGGACTCCGGTCAGCCCTTGTTGATGCTCTTCTGCCCCTTCAGGGAGCCCATGGGGAGACTGGTGGCCTGGGGCCTGAGAGCAGCAGAGGAAGGAAGCAGCGGGGGCAGCCCTGCAGTCTTCCCACAGAGCGCCGGCTGCTCCCTGCACTGCAATCTACGGGGCACTGTTGGCCTCTGGCTTGGTCCTAGGCCTCTGCCCTTCAGCTGTCAAGGCCCAGGGAGTGGCTGTTTGGTGGGGGTAGGGGGCTATGATGTGTGGGGCATGTGACAGGGCTCAGATGTGTAGGCTGGGCACACGAGGCCCCTCTCAGCGCAGGACTAGAGGCCCACAGTGGTGGCAGGCCCACTGTGTGTAGGTGGTGGGCACTGGGCATTGATACTCACCGTCATGCTCATGTGCCAACCGATCGTGAACTGTTGGTATGTGTCTAGGATTCACATGAGGAACATTCTGTGTGGGAGGCAGGGGAAGGGAGGAAGCAAAAAGGCACAGGAGGAGAAAATGAGAGAGGGCCTGCTCTCTCGCCTCTGAGGGGCACGGCAGCCCGAGCTGACCAGGCTGCAGCCGGAGGACCCCGCCCAGTCCTCAGGGCCGCGCTCTAGCTGAATGGCTAATGACAGGTCAGTCACCCTGCTTAACATCAGGAGACCCTGAGTAGGACCAGGGCATCCAAGGTCAGCTCATTCGCTTTGTCCACCAGGATGTGGGCTGCGGGCATCAGGACAGAGACTCTGACCACGCCGTCACAGATGAGCTCCTACAGTCTGGGCTCCCCCATGGGTCTCCCCACAAGAGCTTCAACCGAGCCGAGCTCTCAGGTCTTTTATTAGTTAGTGCTTGCTGCCTAACAGATGATACAAAAACCCTGTAGCTTAACACAGTCCTAAACATGCAGCCCCTCACGATTTCCCTGGGAGCAATGCAGCGAATGGCTCTGCCTCAGTATCTTTCATGAGGCTGCGGCCCCTGAAGGATTGACCCTGCGCTGGAGGGGCCACTCCCCAGGGCTCCCTCACACCGTGGCCAAGCTGGTGCTGGCTGCAGCAGGGGCACAGCAGCTCGTCCTGGGCACCTCTCCACAGGCCAGCTTGGGTGTCCTTACAACATGCCGTCGGACTTCCTCCACAGTGAGTGACCTAAGGCAGAGCAAGGCAGAGGCAGTTTGGAAATCACACCCTATCACATCCATCTTATTCTTTCAGTCATGGAGACCAGCCCTGATAACATTATGGGAGGGACTGGGGGAGGCATGTGCTCCCAGGGGTCACTGGAGGCCATCTGGAGAGCTGGTGACAACAGGGCCCTGGCAGGTCTGAAAGTCCATGTGTCTTAGACCAGCCTGTTCTCTGTGCCACCAACTCTTGCTAACACAGAACTGAAAGAGTGTAGCCTTTCTAGTTTGTTCAGCAAACACATTTGAGCACATTTTCTGTGTCAGGAAAGTGGTAGGTGCTTGGGACAGGAAGATCAGGAAACTTACAGAGCAGCAGAGATGGTGACACTCAGCCTGAGAAGTGGTCAGTGTCATGGGGTCAGCAACAGACACCTGGTGGGGTGAGTGGGGACCAAGTGGGAGCAATGGTTCTACAGGGATCGGAGAAGGCTGCCTACAAGCAGGGAACTAAAGTCCAGCTAGACATAGTGGTTTTCCTAGGGTTAAACAGTGCATTAGTCCCAGAGACAGGACTCTATCAAGTTATTCTCTCAGTGCAACTTTTCTCCCATGGAAGTCTGAATAAAAAATTGGACTGTTAATATACTTGTAACAACTATCCTCCTTTGTAGTTTAACATTTGATAATAAAAGATAGAAGCAAGACCAAAGATCTGTTATTGATATTAAGAAGTAAATGGAAAGTATATAAGATTGAATCAGAGAAACTGATCTGATTTCCATATGGTTATAATACAGTAACTTACAGACTGGTATTATTTAGTGTGGAGTTGAGGATTTCCCTGAGACCAGAGAGGACAAGTGCTACTGAACTAGACTAGTCTTGTTACTACAGTTCCTTTGGAAGTACTTTTTTGTACTTCTTTGTTTAGTCACATATATATAATATTTTTTGTGAAGCAGATTTTTGGTATTAGAGGAGTTACAGCCCAAAGCATGTTGGAAGAATTTATGTGGCACTTCTGGAAAATGGAATATTGGGACTATATTTACAAGTAAATATGGAGACTGCTGCCCTCTCTCTCCTACCGCTCTTTAGGGTCTGGAGCACATAAGTTTCGGAGATGTCACTGCTGCCCTGGCTAAGGAACCAGTCTACATATGGGGGAGTGTGTGCTACCAAGAGGCGCATTGAAAGGTTGAGATAAATTTTCAAGGCTATGCACTTAGAAAGTGCGGGCAACCTTAGAGAGGAGCGCACTGAAAGGTTTAGGGTCTGGGGATTTACATGCGGTTGAGGATTTTCAGGAAAGCGACAAAAGGCCAGGTGCAGACCAGCCAAATTTTCCCAGAATGTTCATCTTTGATAAGACATTAAGTTTCTTCTTTTTTTTAACTTAACACAAGGAATATACTGCTTTGATTCCTTTCCAGGATATCAGCTTCTGTCTGGAAGCATACCAATTAAGACTGTCTTCCCTGCCTCCAATGTGGGCTGAGCCACTGTCTGTTTGATTAAAATGCAATCTGAACTTTAAGACTGAATTCTTCCTGAATAAGGTGGGCTATTTTAACAGGTGCTAAAGTAAATCTTACAGTGGTATGTTCGTATTGACACAGTGAAAACATAGGCTATGCTGAGATACTTTTCTTTATCTGGGGAGTATTCAAACCTCTAGGCCAAGTTGCTCCTGGCCTCCTGAGCTTTCTATTTTTAACTGATTAACTCTTTTAGTCCCTTCTAGTGGGCTTACTGGCCTTGTTCTCTTTCCGCCCTGCTCGTGTCTGTTTTCCTGCCAAACACTTCCTCAGCTAAGCATACATGCTCTCATGCATCTGCTCACTGAACAAATATCCAGAAAGTCCCTAGTGTTCTCGATCCATTGGGGAAAAAAAGACAATGATTCCTACCATTGTGGAGTGTGCATTCTAATGGGGGGTGGACAGAAAATAAACAGTAAAACAGTCAATATGTTGAACATGTTACAGTTTAACACATTCCTTTATTTAACATAATGAGAAATGTTTATTACAATTTAACGTGTTTATTTTACACATTAATAAATACTTCAGGAGAAAATAGGGCTTGAGAGGAGAGCACGATGGGGGGAGGGGTTGCAATTACAATCATCAAGAAGTATCATGGGGGCAGAGGCTTGAAAGAAGAAAAAAAAAAGGCACGACGGGGAAAAGTGTTCCAAGACAGAGAGAATAACCAGGGCAAAGGCCCTGGGCAGGAGCATGCAAATCAAGTTCTGAATATCCAGCTCTCAAGATTTCAGTGTGCTAAAAGTCTCAGTTTCACCCGAGGCTCAGAGTGAAGTCCCTGCTGAATGGTTATTTGCACTTCTGTCCAGGGCATCAGCCCTGCAGTCATTTCCCTTGACCCGTGGCTCCCTGTTAGGCTTTGCCAGTAGGGGTGCCTGGAGGCACAGACAGATGTGCTCAGTCCAGTCTAATTCCTATTGGCTGTCAGTGTCACTATGGCCCTTCATCTTGAAAATGGCCATGAAGGCCAGCTATCAGCTTTTACCCAACTCCCCAAATCAGCGTCATCAGGCCTCTCAGAGTGCCTGTTCTGAGATGAAGCCCCACCTGAGTTCCAGGCCCCTCTTCTGCAGACACTGCTCTTCCCTGTGTTTCCAGAGCCCTGAAAGGCATGAGCTGCTTCCTGCAGATAGGTCTCTCCATGGCCTCAGAATTCCTTTTGCCTTTTCAGCTGTCCATTACCCATTTAACCAATTCCCAATACTGAATTCTCTTTGCTAAGATAACTAGTGTGGTTTCTTTTTCCAGACTGGAACTTGACTGGCAAGGAAGCTAGAATGTAACTTTCATAAAGTCACAAACCATATTTTGTTGATCCTTGATTCCAAGCACTTAGATCAAAACCTAGCATATAGTAGTGCTCAGTCAAGGTTTTCTGAATGAATAATGAACAAATATCACATCTACTCACTGGCAAAGTAAATTGAGACCAATGCCCAGGCAAATAACACCCAACCCCAACCTCCCAGTAGGTGCTCAAAGAACTGCCTTGGCTTCTTTGTCAGTGTAGACCAAATGCAGGGTTGCGCTGGGGGCAGCACCTCCCACTCTGTCTCCCAGCCCCTGTGCAGAGGGGGTTCATACAGAATGAAGATGGCATGCATGGAGAGAGCAGTCAAGAATATGCACTCCTTAGGCACTACCATTAGTCCATGGAGGTTTTGAAACAAGAAGAGGGTGTTTGGGTTAAAATTCTTTATTAAAATCAGGGGAGAAAGAATTAAAGATGGTGGCATGAGAGGTGAGACAGAGACTTCCTCCTAAAACCACATATAATATGAAAATATAATTAATACAACTAATCCTGAAAGAGCAACAGGAAAGAGGACTGCGCCAGACTATATACACCTGGAGAAAAGAGCAGACCTCACGGGACAGGGTAACGTACCAAAGCTGTGGCCCGAAGGACCCAAGCCCTTCCCCCACTCCAGCTCACCAGCTGGAGGAAGAGAAATGGGGCGGAGAGGGAGTGGAGGCCTGGGACTGCTGAATACCTAACTCCAAAGAACTGCTCTGGGAGCACAAACCTACATTTCATGGTGCTTGCGTGGTACTCTTGTGAATAGGGGGTTGGAAAGCTAAGACAGGCAGAATTCCTGAAGAGACTGAGATTCCAGCAGCTTGTGGAAAGCAAGGACCCATATCTGGCTGCTCTGGGACAAAAGAAAGGCAGGCAGTCTGAGAGACTTCCTAACAAAGAAGCCCTTAGCAAGAGGGCTGCTAAAGGGGCAAGGGTTGCACAGAGGTTACTGCTCAAGAGAGAGGACAGGTAGACAAAATTGTCCAGGTGCATGCTCCCAGCAGGTTGGGAGCTTTCCCGATCTTCATGTGCTCCAGCTCCCTGGCTGGCTACACAGCTCCAAGGACCCCCTCCATGATATGCAGCCTACTGAGCCTTTCTCCCAGCCAGCCTCACCTTGCTTGCAAGTTGGCAAACCCTACCCTGGTGTCAGGTCAGCCAGAGGGAAGATGTGTCTACAGAAACTACAAATGCAAACAATAGAGGCTTATACCTGCGTGCTAGGCCGACTGGTTCAGCCAGTGCAGTCAGGCATAACAGCTGGGAAGCAGGAAACAGCTCTTTCCTCCCCCAAGGCACCAATACCACGCCCCTGCAACCCCCGACATTGCTTCAGGGGCTGAGCAGCTCCAGAGAGTAAAGATTCTGGGCACAAGAGGGCACCATATACGAATATGAAATGCCAAAGGAACCTGATTCAGAGTAAAATTATTAATACAACTCCTGAGAAAGATTTAAATGAAATTGACCTCATGACTCTTCCTGAAAGGGAGTTCAAAATAAAAATCATAAACATGCTCATGGAGGTACAGAAAGATATTAAAGAACTCAGGAATGAATTCCGGTCAGAGATCCAATTGTTGAAGAGCACAATGGAGGGTATTAAAAGCAAATTAGATACGGTGGAGGAGATGAAAAATGAAATAGAAATTAGAGAAGACAAATACAAAGAAGCTGAGGCACAGAGAGAAAAAAGGATCTCTAAGAATGAAAGAATATTGAGAGAACTGTGTGACCAATCCAAACAGAACAATATCCACATTATAGGGATACCAGAAGAAGAAGAGAGAGAGAAAGGGATAGAAAGTGTCTTTGAGGAGGTAATTGCTGAAAACGTCCCCAATCTGGGGAAGAAGATAGTCTCTCAGGCCATGGAGATGCACAGATCTCCCAACACAAGGGACCCAAGGAAGACAACACCAAGATATATAGTAATTAAAATGGCAAAGATCAAGGATAAGGACAGACTATAAAAAGCAGCCAGAGAGAGAAATAAGATCACATACAAAGGAAAGCCTATCAGGCTATCATCAGACTTCTCCAAAGAAACCTTACAGGCCAGAAGGGAGTGGCATGATGTACTTAATGCAATAAAGCAGAAGGGCCTTGAACCAAGATTAACTTTATCTGGCAAGATTATCATTTAAATTTGAAGGACGCATAAAACAATTTACAGATAAGCAAAATCTGAGACAATTTACCTCCCACAGACCATCTCTACAGTGTATTTTGGAGGGACTGCTATAGATGGAAGTGCTTCTAAGGTTTAACAGCTGTCACCAGAGGTAATAAAACCACAGTAAAGAAAGTACAACAGTTAACTACTAAGCAACTGCAAAGTTAAATTAACTATCCCCAAAGTCAATCAAGGGATAGACAAACAGTACAGAATATGATACCTAATATATAAAGAATGGAGGAGGAAGAAAAAGGAGGAGAAAAAAAGAGAATCTTTAGATTGTGTTTATAATAGCATATTAAGTGAGTTAAGTTAGACTCTTAGACAGTAAGGAAGTTAACCTTGAACCTTTGGTAACCACGAATCTAAAGCCTGTAATGGCAAAAAGTACATACCTATCAATAATCACCCTAAATGTAAATGGATTGAATGCACCAATCAAAAGACATAGAGTCACTGAATGGATAAAAAAGCAAGACCCATCTATATGCTGCCTACAAGAGATTCACGTTAAACCCAAAGATATACACAGACTAAAAGGGAAGGGATGGAAAAAGATATTTCATGCAACTATAGGGAGAAAAAAGCAGGAGTTGCAGTACTTGTATCAGACAAAATAGACTTCAAAACAAAGAAAGTCACAAGAGACAAAGAAGGATGCTACATAATGATAAAAGCATCAGTCCAACAAGAGGATATAACTATTAGAAATATCTGTGCACCCAATACAGGATCACCTACATATGTGAAACAAATACTAACAGAATTAAAAGGGAAAATAGAATGCAATGCATTCATTCTAGGAGACTCCAACACTCCACTCACTCCAAAGGACAGATCGACAGGACGGAAAATAAGTAAGGAGACAGAAGCACTGAACAACACATTAGAACAGATGGACCTAACAGACATCTACAGAACTCTACACCGAAAAGCAGCAGGATACACATTCTTCTCAAGTGCACATGGAACATTTTGTTTTCTTCTTTTTTTTTATTAAGGCATTATTGATATACACTCCTATGAAGGTTTCACATGAAAAAACAATGAGGTTGCTACATTTTACCCATATTATCAAGTCCCCACCCATACCCCAATGCAGTCACTGTCCATCAGTGTAGTAAGATGCCACAGATTCACTATTTGCCTTCTCTGTGCTATACTCTTTTCCCCGTGACCCCCCCACACCATGTGTACTAAACATAATACCCCTCAATCCCCTTCTCCCACCCTTCCCACCTGCCCTCCCAAACCACTTCCTTTTGGTAACCACTAGTTACTTCTTGGAGTCTCTGAGTCTGCTACTATTTTCTTCCTTCAGTTTTGCTTCATTGTTATACTCCACAAATAAGGGAAATCATTTGACACTTGTACTTCTCCGCCTGGCTTATTTCACTGAGCATAATATCCTCCAGCTCGATCCATGTTGCTGCAAATGGCAGGATTATTTTCCCTTCTTATGGCTGAATAGTATTCCATTGTGTATATGACCACCTCTTCTTTATCCATTCATCTACTGATGGACACTTAGGTTGCTTCCGTATCTTTGCTATTGTAAAAAGTGCTGCTATAAACATAGGGGTGCATATGTCTTTTTGAATCTGAGAAGTTGTATTCTTTGGGTAAATTTCAAGGAGTGGGATTCCAGGGTCAAATGGTACCTCTATTTTTAGTTTTCTGGGGAACCTCCATATTGCTTTCCACAATGGTTGAACTACCTTACATTCCCAACAGCAGTGTAGGAGGTATCCCCTTTCTCCACATCTTGGCCAGCATTCATTGTTCTTAGTCTTTTCAATGCTGGCCATCCTTACTGGTGTGAGGTGATATCTCATTGTGGTATTAATTTGCATTTCCCTGATGATTAGTGATGTGGAGCATCTTTTCATGTGTCTGTTGGCCATCTGAACTTCTTCTTTGGAGAGCTGTCTCTTCAAATGTTCTGCCCAATTTTTATTCAGGTTATTTGCGTTTTGGGTGTTGAGGCGTGTAAGTTCTTTATATATTTTGGATGTTAACCCCTTGTCGGATATGTCATTTACAAATATATTCTCCCATACTGTAGGATGTCTTTTTGTTCTGTTGATGCTGTCCTTTGCCGTACAGAAACTTTTTAGTTTGATGTAGTCCCATGAGTTCATTTTTGCTTTTGTTTCCCTTGTTCAAGGAGATGCATTCAGGAAGAAGTTGCTCATGCTTATATGCAGGAGGTTTTTGCCTATGTTGTCTTCTAAGAGTTTTATGGTTTCATGACTTACATTCAATGACTTTGATCCGTTTTGAGTTTACTTTAGTGTATGGGGTTAAACAATAATCCAGTTTCATTCTCTTGCAAGTAGCTGTCCAGTTTTGCCAACACCAGCTGCTGAAGAGGCTGTCATTTCCCCATTGTATGTCCATGGCTCCTTTATCATATATTAATAGACTATATGTGGTTGGCTTTATATCAGGGCTCTCTAGTCTGTTCCATTGGTCTATGGGTCTGTTCTTGTGCCAGTACCAAATTGTCTTGATTACTGTAGTAGAGCTTGAAGTTAGGGAGCATAATCCCCCCAGCTATATTCTTCCTTCTCAGGATTGCTTTGGCTATTCTGGGTCTTTTGTGGATCCATATGAATTTTAGAACGATTTTCTCTAGTTTGTTGAAGAATGCTGTTGGTATTTTGATAGGAATTGCATTGAATCTGTAGATTGCTTTAGGCAGGATGGCCATTTTGACAATATTAATTCTTCATATGCATGAGCATGGGATGTGTTTCCATTTATTGGTATCTTCTTTAATTTCTCTCATGAGTGTCTTTCACTTTCTTGGTTAGGTTTATTCCTAGGTATTTTATTCTTTTTGATGCAACTGTGAATGGAATTGTTTTCTTGATTTCTGTCTCTGCTAGTTCATTGTTAGTGTATAGGAATGCCACAGATTTCTGCGTATTAATTTTGTATCCCGCAACTTTGCTCAATTCAGATATTAGATCTAGTAGTTTTGGAGTGGATTCTTTAGGGTTTTAATGTATAATATCACATCATCTGTAAACAGGGACCATCTAACTTCTTTGTTGCAAATCTGGATGCCTTTTATTTCTTTGTGTTGTCTGATTGCTGCAGTTAGGATCTCCAGTACTATGTTGAATAGAAGTGGGGAGAGTGGGCATCCTTGTCTTGTTCCCGATCTTAAAGTTAAAAAGCTTCTTGCTGTTAAGTATAATGTTGGCTGTGGGTTTGTCATTTATGGCCTTTATTATGTTACATGGAACATTTTCAAGAATAGATCAAATACTAGGCCACAATAAGAGCCTCAGTAAAATAAAAAAGATTGAAATTGTGCCAACCAGTCTCTCAGACCACAAAGGTATGAAACTAGAAATAAATTACAAAAAGAAAATGAAAAATTCCACAAACACATGGAGGCTTCACAACATGCTCCTAAATAACCAGTGGATCAAAGACCAAATAAAAAGAGAGATCAAGAAATATATGGAGACAAATGACAATAATTCAACACCACCAAATCTGTGGGATGCAGCAAAGGCCGTGCTAAGAGGAAAGCATATTAGAATACAGGCCTACCTCAGGAAAGAAGAACAATCCCATATGAGTAGTCTAAACTCACAATTAATGAAACTAGAAAAAGAAGAACAAATGAGGCCCAAAGTCAGTAGAACGAGGGATACAATAAAGATTAGAGCAGAAATAAATAAAATTGAGAAGAATAAAACAATAGAAAGAATCAACGAAAGCAAGAGCTGATTCTTTGAGAAAATAAACAAAATAGATAAACCCCTAGCCAGACTTATCAAGAAAAAAAGAGAGTCTACTCACATAAACAGAATCAAAAGTGGGAAAGGAAAAATCAGTATGGACACCACAGAAATAGAAAGAATTATTAGAGAATACAATGAAAAATTATATGCTAACAAACAGGATAACCCAGAAGAAATGGACAACTTTCTTGAAAAATAAAACCTTCCAAGGCTGACCCAGAAGGAAACATAAAATCTGAACAGACCAATTACCAGCAACGAAATTGAACTGGTAATCAAAAACCTACCTAAGGACAAAACCCCTGGACCAGATGGCTTCACCACTGAATTTTATCAAACATTTAGTGAAGACCTAATACCCATCCTCCTTAAAGGTTTCCAAGGGTAGAAAAAGAGGGAATACTTCCAAACTCATTTTATGAGGCCAGCGTCACTCTAATATCAAAACGAGGCAAAGACACCACAAAAAAGAAAATTATAGACCAATATCCCTGATGAACATAGATGCAAAAATACTCAACAAAATATTAGAAAACCGAATTCAAACATACAATAAAAGGATCATCCATCATGATCAAGTAGGATTTATTCTGTGGATGCACAGATGGTACAGCATTCAAAAATCCATCAACATCATCCACCACATAACATCATCCACCACATCAACAAAAAGAAGGACAAAAACCACATGATCGTCTTCATAGATGCTGAAAAAGCATTCAACAAAATTCAACATCCATTCATGATAAAAACACTCAACAAAATGGGTATAGAGGGCAACTCAACATAATAAAGGCCATATATGATAAACCCACAGCCAACATTACACTTAACAGTGAGAAGCTGAAAGCTTTTCCTTTAAGATCGGGAAGAAGACAAGGATGCCCACTCTCCCCACTTCTATTCAACATAGTACTAGAGGTCCTAGCCACAGCAATCAGACAACACAAAGAAATAAAAGGCATCCAGATTGGTAAGGAAGATGCTAAATTGTCCCTGTTTGCAGATGATATGATATTGTACATAAAAACCCTACAGAATCCACTCCAAAACTACTAGAACTAATATCTGAATTGAGCAAAGTTGCGGGATACAAAATTAATACGCAGAAATCTGTGGCATTCCTATACACTAACAATGAACTAGCAGAGACAGAAATCAAGAAAACAATTCCATTCACAGTTGCATCATAAAGAATAAAATACCCAGGAATAAACCTAACCAAGGAAGTGAAACACCTATACTCTGAAAACTACAAGAAGCTCATGAGAGAAATTAAAGAAGATACCAATAAATGGAAACACATCCCATGCTCATGCATATGAAGAATTAATATTGTCAAAATGGCCATCCTGCCTAAAGCAATCTACAGATTCAATGCAATTCCTATCAAAATACCAACAGCATCCTTCAATGAACTACAGAAAATCGTTCTAAAATTCATATGGAACCACAAAGACCCCGAATAGCCAAAGCAATCCTGAGAAGGAAGAATAAAGCTGGGGGGGATTATGCTCCCCAACTTCAAGCTCTACTACAGTAATCAAGACAATTTGGTACTGGCACAAGAATAGACCCATAGACCAATGGAACAGACTAGAGAGCCCTGATATAAAGCCAACCACATATAGTCTATTAATATATGATAAAGGAGCCATGGACATACAATGGGGAAATGACAGCCTCTTCAGCAGCTGGTGTTGGCAAAACTGGACAGCTACTTGCAAGAGAATGAAACTGGATTATTGTTTAACCCCATACACTAAAGTAAACTCAAAACGGATCAAAGTCATTGAATGTAAGTCATGAAACCATAAAACTCTTAGAAGACAACATAGGCAAAAACCTCCTGCATATAAGCATGAGCAACTTCTTCCTGAATGCATCTCCTTGAACAAGGGAAACAAAAGCAAAAATGAACTCATGGGACTACATCAAACTAAAAAGTTTCTGTACGGCAAAGGACAGCATCAACAGAACAAAAAGACATCCTACAGTATGGGAGAATATATTTGTAAATGACATATCCGACAAGGGGTTAACATCCAAAATATATAAAGAACTTACACGCCTCAACACCCAAAACGCAAATAACCTGAATAAAAATTGGGCAGAACATTTGAAGAGACAGCTCTCCAAAGAAGAAATTCAGATGGCCAACAGACACATGAAAAGATGCTCCACATCACTAATCATCAGGGAAATGCAAATTAATACCACAATGAGATATCACCTCACACCAGTAAGGATGGCCAGCATTGAAAAAACTAAGAACAACGAATGCTGGCATGGATGTGGAGAAAAGGGAACCCTCCTACACTGCTGTTGGGAATGTAAGCTTGTTCAACCACTGTGGAGTGCAATATGAAGGTTCCTCAGAAAACTAAAAAGAGAAATACTATTTGACCTGGCAATCCCACTCCTTGGAATTTACCCAAAGAATACAACTTCTCAGATTGAAAGGACATATGCACCCCTATTTTCATCACAGCACTTTTTACAATACCCAAGATATGGAAGCAACCTAAGTGTCCATCAGTAGATGAATAGATAAGAGGCGGCACATATACATAATGGAATACTATTCAGCCATAAGAAATAAACAAATCCTGCCATTTGCAACAGCATGGATGGAGCTGGAGGATATTATGCTCAGTAAAATTAGCCAGTCAGAGAAAGCAAGTGCCAAATGATTTCCCTCATTTTTGGAGTACAACAACGAAGCCAAACTGAAGGAACAAAATAGCAGCAGACTCAGAGATGCCAAGAAGGAACTAGTGGTTACCAAAGGGGAGGGTGTGGGAGTGCAGGTGGGAGGGAGGGAGAAGGGGATTGAGGGGTATTATGTTTAGTACACATGGTGTGGGGGGTCATGGGGAAAAGGGTAGCACAGAGAAGGCAAATAGTGAATATGTAGCATCTTACTACACTGATGGACAGTGACTGCATTGGGGTGTGGGTGGGGACTTGATAATATGGGTAAATATAGTAACCACATTGTTTTTTCATGTGAAACCTTCATAAGAGTGTATATCAATAATACCTTAATAAAAAATTTTAAATTAAATACAATAAATAGGATTTGGCCCATTGTCCACTAAACTGTGCTAGGGATTCATAGCAAGACATTGAGCAGCTTATTGTAGTTTTTTTGGAAAATATAGAACATCTCTCTGGAAATTGTCATGCAGTAAGGAAACACGATATCACATTTTGAATGCTAGACTATATTCCTGCAAGAAAATTAACTTATTATTAAAGTAAAGCAAATGGTATCCTGAAAGTAGAGCCGAGGTGCACAGTCCCTTGCATGTAGTGAGCATGTAATAGTTTTTCAATTCTTACTATTGACACTTTTTATCAAAGTTCTAATCTATGATAAAGTCATGCATAACTCCAGAGAGAGGAAATCCCAGGGCAAAATTCCTCTACAACAGAATTCAGGCAAAGGGAGAAATAATGTTCAAAACCCATTTATTGCTTACAAATTGCATTCTGGAGCCATTGCTCTCTCCTGCTCAGGCAGAAGCAAGCGAAACCTCCCCCCAACCTCTCAGGCTCAGATAAGCCTTCAGTAGCCCGTTGATGTGGAAATGAACTACCGCTCTCCACCCCTGGGAACACCTGTTTGTATGGGTATGCACTAAACCCAGGTGAGATTTTCTGGAATATTACAATTTTACCCACAGGCCACCCCTCCCAAAATCTCGCCTTACAATCTACTCTTTCCCCCTCTTCCGCAATGGTCGCCGGGTGAGAAACTGGAGCACGGTAAGCAGACTAATGACATACAATAGCAACAGAAATAAAATGATGATAATCCTCAAGCCGGAGGCTTCAGCTGGGTTCAAAGCCCTATGCAGATTAAATCCATAGCTCATCCATTCCAGCAGGCAGCAGCAGAGGAGGTAGAGTTCAGAGCAATCATCACATGGCAGCTGCAGCCAGGGGGCACATCCAGGCCACAGGGACTGTAGAAGAAAATAACCTTAAGGGAGATAAGATACATGTTTTAATGACACCAGTATAGTTAAATCTTGTCCATCAGGTAGGATACATGCAAGAGAGTGGTCCTGTGACAGGACAGTGGCAGGAATGGGATCTCGTCCTGGTCTGGTATACCAGACTTTCACCCCCTCCCTGTGGGAGTTACAGATGGGTCAATATAATATGGCTACAGGAGGTACATGCACAGGCCATAAAGATAAAACTAAATTTCCCATGAGACGCTCTTACATCCAGGACGTTTTGGGTACACTACCATGATCTTCACGGGCCACTTTGCTTTTACTCCAGGACTACACACAAGGCCAGCTTCCAGGCCTTTTCCCCAAGTTGCCAGGTGGGCCAGCCATTGCTGGCCCATGTGTTGGAATGTCCAGGGACACGTCCATTCAACAGTGCCTCCAGGGTTTAATGCAGTTGGGGCTGGCAGCAGGAGGTTGGTCTGCTGGCCACATCCTGGCTTCAATAACTCCTCTTTGCTTTGCACACACAGCTGTAGAGGAGAGGCAGCAAGGTGTGTTAGCATGTCCACAGGGCTCAAAGCTCCTTTACAGGGATCCTCCTTCAAACGCCATAGCACTGTCCATAAGCAAACTGACCAGCCCTGTAGACTATTGGTGTCTGACTTCAGACCAGATTTCAACAAACCATTGTACCTCTCTATCATGCCTGCCCTGGTAGAGTTATACGGTGCATGAAACTTACACTTTATTGCAAATTGTTGCACCCATCCTTCTAATGCATGTCCAGTAAAGGGGTGTGTCGATCACTCTGAATCACCTGCAGCTGGTCATCGGCTGCAAAGAGACACTCTAGGTCCCACTTGGTTGTTTGAGGACCTATAAAACGTGCAGGAAAAGCAACCAATAGTCCAGTAGCCATGACCCCACAAGTCATGGCATAGCAATAGCCTTCTGATCTGGGCAGAGGCCCAGTATAAGTCTATCTGCCATCTGAAAAGGGGTATTGGCCCCCTTACTATTGTCCCATGTTGCTGTGGGACTCAATGTAAGTCCCTCTTAGAGCACACAAGACACTCCTTCCAGGCTCAGCTGACTTCTCTATAGGCCAATGGCAAGTCCCACCTACGGGTTACAGCTCACATTGTCTTTTGCCCCGCATGCAACAAATGCTAATGTAGCCATTGGGCCACATCAGAGGCAGGCGTTCCTTCTAGAGCAACTGGGCCAATGTGTCTGCTTCATCATTCCCTGGTGATGCCAAAGGCAAATGGCCAGTCACATAATATACGGTAACAATCTTAGACTGCCCAGAGGCCTATAGATCTTGACACAGCTATTGCTCCCAAAGGGGCCAGTGACCAACCATCCAGTTGGCATGGTACCATGTTGGCAGCCACAGAGTCAAGCCCCAATAGACAGCCCAGCTGTCAGTGCAGACAACTATGAGGGAAGGCTCCTGGGTGATCACGAGCCATACTACCCGCAACTCAGCCCATTGGCTGCTCTTTCCCTCTCCATCCTCTATTCATATTATCTCAGACTTAGGATGGAAAGCCACAGCCCTGCGCTTCTGGGGCTGCCCACCACTGGAGCTGTCTGTATACCAAGCATTTTCAGGTATAGGAGCTTTTGCCTCCTGATAAGGACTCTTGGCTAACAATGGCTCAAAAGCAAGTTCTTCCTGCTTTCCACTGGTATAGGTCACTGTCTCCAGTAAGCGTTGGAGTTCTCCACTTAAGAGGCTATTAGAGAGGGTGCTGCGCTGCTGTAAATATGCGCCCCATTTGGCCAGTATAGGCGTCTGTGCCACACCACTCCGTGTGGCCTTTGGGTCCAGTCTCATACCCACCCTGCGATGGGATAGGTGGTTATTACCTTGGTCTAAGCTGTTGCGGCAATGGGTTCTATAGCCAGCAAGGCATGGTACACAGCAGCCAGTTGCTTCTCTATCAAGGTGTACCAGACCTCTGCTCCTTTCCATAGCTGTGACCAGAATCCAATAGGTTGGCAGGTCCATTCAAGCCGCTGCAAAGGCATCATCCATAACCATCTTCAGTTACATGAACATCAGACTCACAGGGCCTCTATGACTCCATTACATTCAAGGCCTGAACGGCCTTGCCTGCCCGCTTGGCCGCAGTAAAAGCCGCTGCACAGGCCTCACCCCAGTCCCACTTGATGCCCTTTCATACCAATGGGTATAAGGGCTTCAGAATTTGTGCCAAATGCAGGATAAATACTCTCCAATAGCCCCAAAGACCCCAAAACTCTTGTAATACTGCCACAGTGGTAGGGGTGAGGAGAGCCTGGACCTTGTCTATGACTATATGACTACTTCAGGAGTAACTTTAGTTTTACTGACCAGACAACCCCCAAAAATTTTACAGACAAACCAGGGCCCTGAACCTTGGTGCTGTTTGCCACCAATCCTTTTTCCTGTAGATGTTGCAGCAGTCTAGGAACTGCCCCTTCTAAATCTGCAAGACAATCAGATGTGAGCATAATATCATCAGTGTAGTGATACAACCTCACTGTTTGCGGTTTCCTCCATGTGGCCAAGTCCTGGGCTACAAGTCCGTGACAGATGGTGGGACTGGGGAGATAACCCTGTAGAAGGACAGTGAATGTCCACTGCCGGCCTTCCCTCGTGAAGGTAAAGTGTTTCTGAATTTCCTGTGCTATGTCAATAGAGAAGAAAATATTAGCAAGGTCTACTACGTAACGATACATTCCCAGCTTATGGCTGAGGGTGTTGGGAATGGCTACAAAATAGAAGGGACAGCAGCATGCAAAGGGGGTGTGACTTTATTCAATTCCCTGTAGTCCACGGTCATGTGCCAGGAGCCGTCTGGCTTTCTCACTGGCCACACTGGGGAATTAAAAGGACTATGAGTAGGCTTTATGATGCCCATCTTCTCCAAGTCCTGTAGAGTTTCTCCAATTTCCTTGTGCCCCCCACCCCCAGACAGTTTATACTGCTTCGTATTTGTCACCCACCAAGGTACAGGCAGAGCTAAAGGTTGATGCTTAGTATGTCCCCTCAGACTGCCTTTACCACAGGTACCCTTAGTCTGAAAACTCACCTGCAGTAGTCTGTAACCACAGGCCCAAAATATATTCAGGGATGGGGGGAATGTACACAGTACACTCCTTTGGGGGTAAACACTCTATCTGCAATGTGATTTGGGCTTTCGTCACTCTAATTGCCTTATCCCCATAGCCTTCTATCACAGCAGGGGTCTCAGGAAAATGTTCAGGGTTGCCATAAATCAGAGAACACTTAACTCCTGTGTCCACCAGAGCCAAGACACACTGTACATTCATAGGGGGCCAATGAATTGCTAATTCTACATGAGGCCTCCGGTCCCCACCATGTCCCCCAAGGTGGGTACCTTGATCCCCCCTCAGTCAAACCATGATGCCCAATCATCCCCCTGTGGGGGTGAAAGCCCAGGCAAATCCTGAGTACTGTCCCCCGGGGAGTTTGGCAGGGATACAGGTGGGGCAGGAGGCTTTGACTCCGGTTTCTGTGTCCTGAAACTCAGCAGCTGGAACTGCTGCTCTGGCTTTAATTGGTGCCACAGTTCTAACAAGATCCTCTTGTGCTGCCCATCGAGTTTTTCTTTCACTACCCTGGCCTTGTATCAAATCAATTCACATCTGGGTCCTTGAGACCTTCACAGGGCCTTTTGCACCTCTCCTTTCAGTCACAGCCTGTACTTCCTTCCATGCTCTTATTGTTTCAACTTCCCCCAGATCTGCAAAAGTACGAGTAGCCTCATTTACGGGTTGCCCTATGTGGGGGGCAGGAATAGTCAGTAGGGACCCAAAGAGAGATGTGGGAGCTGTATGCAGCACCAGAGTTCTCACTCCTACAGTGAACATCTCCTCATCGGGGCCCTTGGGGTCCATATTATAGATGATATTTTTCATACCCAATTCCCTCAATACCTGTTGGAGCTCTACATACATTTTCCAAATACAGGGTAAATATGGTAAATCACCCTGATTAGGCCAAACTACCCTGATGGCAGCTGTCAGCCATTCCAGAAGTGTCTTAATTACCTGAGTAGCTGCTGGAGGGAAGGGTGAGTCATCAGGAAAGCCATTCTATTCATCTAAGTACCCTGTCGACATAACAATGTTTTCCACCCCCTATTCCAGAGATGTAAAAGCCATATAGGCAGAGACTCCGATGCTCCTGCCTATACCAGACAGTCATGTCCGCCAGCTCATCCTGGGTGTAATGGCAGAGCATGGAGTGCTCCACAGCCTGGGTGGGGGGCGGCTCCTCACCCTGAGAGCCAGCCCACTGTTTCATTTTCATTTTCTTAATTGCAGCAGGGCAGGCTTTTTATACAGGAGAATCTGGCACCTGGGGCAGTGGCCTTGGCAGATGGGCCCATGGCCCCGCCTCCTCTTCTTCTCCCCCAGCTCCTCCACCATCTCCGGGGCTGAAGGCATCAGTCGTTCCTCCCCTTCCCCCAATGCCTCCTGCAGCACGGCTTTTCCTGCTGCCACCCCCTCACTACTGCTAAGGACTCTTCCAGGAGCATGACCTGTCTTTTCAATAACTGTCTCTCTTCCTTAATGGCATCCCATAGGTTATCGCGCAGCTCCTCCAAGCGATGCTGAAGTGTGTCTCTCTCCCACCTAAGTCCCTCTGTCTCTGTCTCCTCACTAACCCTCTTGATAATCCTCTCTTTCTCCTTGAAAGCCCTCTCTCTCTCCTGGTTAACATTTTCCACTCTCTCGATGAAAAGAGACCCTATAGTGCCAGCTGCTACATGGCCACTCAGGGCCTCTAAGCAGCTTTTAACTCACCGAGGGCTAATTCTGTGGCTTCCAGAGTCTCCACACTTCCCTACTTCTAGGGAAGGCCCCAGCCCTCTAGGAAGTACTTTACCCTAGACCAATTCCCCACCAGGGGCTCCCAAATTGGAAGTCCCACAGATGGGGGAACAATAACAGGTGAAGCGGCACCCTCTGTCGCTGCATCCACTGGGGCCTCCCACCATCCATAGGTGGGGTTCCGGGCATCTCCCCACCATCTCTAGGGGCAGCGCTCTGACATGTTACACCCATTTGGACAGATTTCTGGTTCAGAGGTCCTGCCAACTACTGCCAAATGTAACTCCAGGGAGAGAAAATCCTCAGGCAAAATACCTCTAAAACCGAAATCAGTCAAAGGGAGAAATAAAGTTTAAAACCCGTTTATTGTTTACAAACTGCTTTCTGGGGCCGTCTCTCTCTTCTGCTCCCACAGAAGCAAGTGAGACCTCCCCCAAACCTCTCAGGTTCAGATAAGCCCTTGGTAGCCCAGGTAATTACCCATGTATACGGAATGAACTACTTCTCTCCACCCCTTAGGAGCTCCTGTTAATGTGTATATGCACTGAAGCCATGCAAGAGATGCTGGAATATTACAGTCTTTTTTTTTTTTAATATAATTTATTTTATTATCATTAATTTACAATTACATGTGCAATATTACGATTATTAAACTACCCCTTCATCAGGTCCCCACCACCAACCCCATTACAGTCACTGTCCATCAGCGTAGTGAGATGCTATAGAATCACTACTTGTCTTCTCTGAGTTGTACTGCCCTCCCCGTGCCCCCCAACATTACATTTGCTAATCGTAATGCCCTTTTTCCCTCTTATCCCTCCCTTCCCGCCCATTTTCCCCAGTCCCTTTCCCTTTGGTAACTATTAGTCCGTTCTTGGGTTCTGTGAGTCTGCTGCTGTTTTGTTCCTTCAGTTTTTTTCTTTGTTCTTATACTCCACATATGAGTGAAATCATTTGATACTTGTCTTTTTGGCTTGGCTTATTTCACTGAGCATAATACCCTCTAGCTCCATCCATGTTGTTGCAAATGGTAGGATTTGTTTTCTTCTTATGGCTGCATAATATTCCATTGTGTATATGTACCACATCTTCTTTAGCCATTCATCTACTGATGGACACTTAGGTTGCTTCCATTTCTTGGCTATTGTAAATAGTGCTGCAATAAACATAGGGTGCATCTGTCCTTTTCAAATTGGGCTGCTGCATTCTTAGGGTAAATTCCTAGGAGTGGAATTCCTGGGTCAAATGGTATTTCTATTTTGAGTTTTTTGAGGAACCTCCATACTGCTTTCCACAATGGTTGAACTAATTTGCAGTCCCACCAGCAGTGTAGGGTTCCCTTTTCTCCACATCCTCGCCAACATTTGTTGTTGTTTGTGTTTTGGATGTTGGCCATCATCACTGGTGTGAGGTGATATCTCATTGTGGTTTTAATCTGCATTTCTCTGATGATTAGCGATGTGGAGCATCTTTTCATGTGCCTGTTGGCCATCTGAATTTCTTCTTTGGAGAAGTGTCTATTCATGTCCTCTGCCCATTTCTTAATTGGATTATTTGCTTTCTGTTTGTTAAGGTGCATGAGTTCTTTATATATTTTTGGATGTCAACCCTTTATCAGATACGTTTTTTATGAATATATTCTCCCATACTGTAGGATGTCTTTTGTTCTACTGATGGTGTCCTTTGCTGTACAGAAGCTTTTCAGCTTGATATAGTCCCACTTGTTCATTTTTGCTTTTGTTTCCCTTGCCCGAGGAGATATGTTCATGAAGAAGTTGCTCATGTTTATGTCCAGGAGATTTTTGCCTATGTTTTTTTCTAAGAGTTTTATGGTTTCATGACTTACATTCAAGTCTTTGATCCACCTTGAGTTTACTTTGTGTATGGGGCTAGACAGTAGTCCAGTTTCATTCTCTTACATGTAGCTGTCCAGTTTTTCCAGCACCAGCTGCTGAACAGGCTGTCATCTCCCCATTGTATATTCAAGGCACTTTTATCAAATATTAATTGACTGTATATGTTTGGGTTAATGTTTGGATTTTCTGTTCTGTTCTACTGGTCTGTGGGTCTGTTTTTGTGCCAATACCAAATTGTCTTGATTACTGTGGCTTTGTAGTAGAGCTTGAAGTCAGGGAGCATAATTCCCCCTGTTTTATTCCTCCTTCTCAGGATTGCTTTGGCTATTCGGGGTCTTTGTGGTTCCATATGAATTTTAGAATTATTTGTTCCAGTTCATTGAAGAAAGCTGTTGGTAGTTTGATAGGGATTGCATTGAATCTGTAGATTGCTTTAGGTAGTATAGCCATTTTGACAATATTGATTCTTTCTAGCCAAGAGCATGGGATGCTTTTCCATTTGTTAGTGTCCTCTTTAATTTCTCTTAGGAGTGTCTTGTAGTTTTCAGAGTACAGGTCTTTCACTTCCTTCATTAGGTTTATTCCTAGGTACTTTATTCTTTTGATGCAATTGTGAATG
>JAVSCE010021512.1:0-22997 GCA_032199065.1 Smutsia gigantea
AAGAGAATGAAACTGGACTACTGTCTAGCCCCATACACAAAGGTAAACTCAGGTGGATCAAAGACCTGAATGTAAGTCATGAAACCATAAAACTCTTAGAAAAAAACATAGGCAAAAATCTCTTGGACATAAACATGAGCAACTTCTTCATGAACATATCTCCCCGGGCAAGGGAAACAATAGCAAAAATGAACAAGTGGGACTATATCAAGCTGAAAAGCTTCTGTACAGCAAAGGACACCATCAGTAAAACAAAAAGACATCCTACAGTATGGGAGAATATATTCATAAATGACATATCCGATAAGGGGTTGACATCCAAAATATATAAAGAACTCACGCACCTCAACAAACAAAAAACAAATAATCCAATTAAGAAATGGGCAGAGGACATGAATAGACACTTCTCCAAAGAAGAAATTCAGATGACCAACAGGCACATGAAAAGATGCTCCACATCACTAATCATCAGAGAAATGCAGATTAAAACCACAATGAGATACCACCTCACACCAGTGAGGATGGCCAACATCCAAAACACAAACAACAACAAATGTTGACAAGGTTGTGGAGAAAAGGGAACCCTCCTACACTGCTGGTGGGACTGCAAATTAGTTCAACAATTGTGGAAAACAGTATGGAGGTTCCTCAAAAACTTAAAATAGAAATACCATTTGACCCAGGAATTCCACTCCTAGGAATTTACCCTAAGAATGCAGCAGCCCAGTTTGAAAAAGACAGATGCACCCCTCTGTTTATTGCAGCACTATTTACAATAGCCAAGAAATGGAAGCAACGTAAGTGTCCATCAGTAGATGAATAGATAAAGAATATGTGGTACATATACACAGTGGAATATTATTCAGCCATAAGAAGAAAACAAATCCTACCATTTGCAGCAACATGGATGGAGCTAGAGGGTATTATGCTCAGTGAAATAAGCCAAGCTGAAAAAGGCAAGTACCAAATGATTTCACTCATATGTGGAGTATAAGAACTAAGAAAAGAAAACTGAAGGAACAAAACAGCAGGAGACTCACAGAACCCAAGAACGGACTAATAGTTACCAAAGGGAAAGGGACTGGGGAGGATGGGTGGGAAGGAAGGGGCAAGGGGGAAGAAGGGACATTACGATTAGCAGATGTAATGTTGGGGGGCACGGGGAGGGCTGTACAACCCAGAGAGGACAAGTAGTGACTCTATGGCATCTCACTACGCTGATGGACAGTGACTGTAATGGGGTAGGGGGGGGACCTGATGAAGGGAGTAGTGTAATCAGTATAATATTACTCATTTAATTGTAGATTAATGATATCAAAATAAACTTATAAAAAAAGGAAAAAAAAAGACAGGCTATATAGATGTAGATAATGTATAGGTAGATATTTGAATATAGGCGATATAAATATGGCATGAACAACTATATGGATGCATAGATACAGATGGTAAAGCAGGTAATTATGTTAATATTTATGTAGAACCAAGATCTTACAAAGTATTATTTATAATGCTAATGTTTAATACAAGAACCAAGATCTTCAGCTTAAGAGAAGGGGGTCCTGAAATGCAGTTTGTAGAAAGCAAAAAAAAAAACCCATAGAAAAACTTTTGGAAACTAAGGCTAGGCTGAGTTCTTAGGCTTGACTTCAAAACCATGATCCTTAAAAGGAAAAATTTAAAAATTCAACCTTACCAACGTTAAAACTTATTTTGTGAAAGTCTATGCGAAGATGAAAGGTAAACTGTGAACTGGGAGAAAATACTTGCAAACAATGTGTCTGACAAAGGACTAGTATTAGGAGTATATAAAGAGCTCTCAAGACTCAGCAGTAATAATACAAAGAAGCTAATATTATAAAATGATCAAGAGACATGAAGAAGAGACATTTCCCCACAGCGGATATGCAGATGGCAAAAAAGCAAATGAAAAGATGTTCAGAATCGTTAGCCATCCAGGAAATGCAAATTAAAACCAAAATGAAGTATCACTACACATCTGTCAGAGTAGCTAAAATAAAAAACAGTGAGACCACCAAGTGTTGATGAGGATTCAGAGAAACTGGATCACTCAGATTGCGGAGAGAGTGAAGTGGTGCAGCCACTCTGGAAATTAGTTTTCCACAGTCTTACAAAACCAAACATGCAGTTAGCATATGACCCATCAGTGGCACTCTTGGGCATTTATCTCAGAGAAATGGAAATTTATATTCACACAGAAAATGTTAATAGCAGCTTTATTCTTCTGATCTGTAATCAGACACATATTATCTGTTGTGCAACTGGCCCACCACAGCTTTATTCTTAATAGGCTGAAGCTGGAAACAGTCCACATGTCCTTCAACAAGTGAATAGTTAAACAAACTGTGGTATACCCATACCATGGAATACTGCTGTTCAGTAATAAAAAGGAATAAACTATTGATACATGCAGCAACTTGGATGAATCCCCAGGAAATTATGCTGAGTGAAAAGAGCTATTCCCCAAAAGATAAAAGAACATGATTCCATTTGTATAGCATTTTACCAATGACAAAATTTTTAAAATGGAGGGCAGATCACTGGTTGCCAGGGATTAGGGACTGGGGAGGGGGTGGCAGGAGGGAGGTGGATGTGGAAATGGGGTGAATTGATACTAGCTTCATGGTAGTTAAAAAAAAGGTTCCTGAGAGTCCTGTACTACTTTGATGTTGGACTGTATGAAGAAATGAATTCTTTGTGTTAGTATTTTGTCAATTATACTGTCTCACAGATCATGTTTTAAACCTTTTCATCAAAACAGGCATATGTAATTTAAAAGTTTATATCCTCCTAATGCTTGGTTGTAAATATTGACTATATTGATGGCAGTTGGTGTCTAATATTTCCTATAGCCTATCAGAAGACAAGAGAGGAACTGAGGATCAGATTATATAAATCTGCTGAGCCTAATTCTGGGTACGGCAGAACTCCTGAAAAAGCTGATCCATTATGACTAAGTGAGGAGCAGCTAAAGAGAACAGATCTGTCATACAATTAGTTGTTGTATTTCTTGAGCTAAATGTAAGATTCAGCTACTTATAGAGGCAAGACTGCTCAAACAAAAGAGTCTGTATAAAAGAACAGCAAAGGTGGCAGGTCACTCTTAGGTTACCTTGGGCCAAAGTGATTTTGAAATGTTTGCTTTTGACAATGATGAAAGATCTCTGAGAAATCACTACTCCACAGCAACACTTCCATCATAAAACCTGTTTATCCCCTAATTTGTATTTTTACATCTTGCTTTATATCTTCGGAAGGAGTTGACAAGCAGCTTTTTAAAATGGCTGAAACAGCTTTTAGAACAAATACTCTGGGCCTTTCGCTCCCTCTTCCATAGATCTTAAGGGCTGGAAGGTCTTAATCCTCCACAGATCCACAGATTTTTGCAGCCCCCTCTCCCCCGTCTTGGTTTTGTTAAGTGGTCACACTTATGTTTAATCCTCAGTGGTTACCGTGCTTTGTCTGGTATCATATATTTCAGAGACTTTTGCAAATGTAGACAACTCCTAGACTTGGTTCAATTAAGCAGTGCAATGTTTGGCTTGAGAGGAATATGCCTAATGAGTTAGATTCTAGTTGAAGCTAGTCTCTATGTAGCCTTAAGATAGGATTGCCTCCTCTTACTCCAGTCTGATGTCTGGCTTACAGAGGAACTCCTAGTGGGTCTGGATGACAGACTGGTGACTTGTGACTACAGATGAGTTTTGACTGAGCAAGTGTTGGCAATCATGTGTTTAATACTGTTTTCAAAAAATATTCCTCTACTCTCCAATGTGTTGGCCAATCTATCAGGAAAACTGCACTTGGAAAAGTTGTATGCATCTCAGACTCCCCATATTCCAAAACGAACTTAGAATTTTTTTTTATTTTATTTTGGTATCATTAATGTACAATCACTTCAACAACATTATGGTTACTAGACCACCTATTATCAAGTCCCCCCCACATACCCCACTACAGTCACTGTCCATCGGCATGCTACAGAATCATTACTTGTCTTCTCTATAAGTACTGCCTTTCTCGTGTCCCCTGCCGCTGCATTACGTGTGCTAATTGTAATGCCCCCTTTCCCCCCTTATCGCTCCCTTCCTACCCATCCTCCCCAATCCCTTTCCCTTTGGTAACTGTTAGTCCATTCTTGGGTTCTGTGAGTCTGCTGCTGTTTTGTTCCTTCAGTTTTTGCTTTGTTCTTATACTCCACAGATGAGTGAAATCATTTGGTACTTGTCTTTCTCTGCCTGGCTTATTTCACTGAGCAAAAAACCCTCTAGATCCATCCATGTTGTTGCAAATAGTAGGATTTGTTTTCTTCTTATGGCTGAATAATATTCCATTGTGTGTATATGTACCACATCTTCTTTATCCATTCATCTACTGATGGACACTTAGGTTGCTTCCATTTCTTGGCTATTGTAAAGAGTGCTGCGGTAAACATAGGGGTGCATATGTCTTTTTCAACTGGGCTGCTGCATCCTTAGGGTAAATTCCTAGGAGTGGAAGTCCTGGGTCAAATGCTATTTCTATTTTGAGTTTATTGAGGAACCTCCATCCTGCTTTCCACAATGGTTGAACTAGTTTATATTCCCACCAGCAGTGTAGGAGGGTTTCCCTTTCTCCGCATCCTCGCCAACATTTGTTGTTGTTTGTGTTTTGGATGTTGGCCATACTTACTGGTGTGAGGTGATACCTCATTGTGGTTTTAATTTGCATTTCTGATGATTAGTGATGTGGAGCATCTTTTCATGTGCCTGTTGGCCATCTGGATTTCTTTGGATGTCAACCCATTATTGGATATGTCATTTATGAATATATTCTCCCATACTGCAGGATGTCTTTTTGTTCTACTGATGGTGTCCTTTGCTGTACAGAAGCTTTTTAGTTTGATATAGTCCCTCTTATTCATTTTTGCTTTTGTTTCCCTGGCCCAGGGAGATATGTTCATGAAGAAGTTGCTCATGTTTATGTCCAACAGATTTTTGCCTATGTTTTTTTCTAAGAGTTTTATGGTTTCATGACCTCCATTCAGGTCTTTGATCCATTTCAAATTTACCTTTCTGTATGGGGTTAGACAATGATCCAGTTTCATTCTCTTACATGTAGCTGTCCAGTTTTGCCAACGCCAGCTTTTGAAGAGGCCGTCATCTCCCCATTGTATATCCATGGCTCCTTTATCGTATATTAATTGACCACATATGTTTGGGTTAATATCTGGACTTTCTATTCTGTTCCACTGGTCTGTGTGTCTGTTCTTGTGCCAGTACCAAATTGTCTTGATTACTGTGGCTTTGTAGTAGAGCTTGAAGTTGGGAAGTGAGATCGCCCCTGCTTTATTCTTCCTTCTCAGGATTGCTTTGGCTATTTGGGGTCTTTTGTGGTTCCATATGAATTTTAGAACTATTTGCTGTAGTTCACTGAATAACGCTGTTGGTATTTTGATAGGGATTGCATTGAACGTGTAGATTGCTTTAGGCAGGATGGCCATTTTGACAATATTAATTCTTCCTAGCCAAGAGCATGGGATGAGTTTCAATTTGTTAGTGTCCTTTTTAATTTCTCTTAAGAGTGTCTTGTAGTTTTCAGGGAATAGGTCTTTTACTTCCTTGGTTAGGTTTATTCCTAGGTATTTATTCTTTTTGATGCAATTGTGAATGGAATTGTTTTCCTGATTTTTCTTTCTGTTAGTTCATCGTTAGTGTATAGAAAAGCAACAGATTTCTGTGTGTTAATTTTGTATCCTGCAACTTAGTTGAATTCAGGTATTTGTTCTAGTAGTTTTGGAGTGGATTATTTAGGGTTTTTTATGTACAATATCATGTCATCTGCAAAGAATGACAGTTTGACTTCTTCTTTACCATCTGGATGCCTTGTATTTCTTTTTTCTGTCTGATTGCCATGGCTAGGACCTCCAGTACTATGTTGAATAACAGTGGGGAGAGTGGACATCCCTGTCTTGCTCCTGATCTTAGGTGAAAAGCTTCTCACTGTTAAGTATGATGTTGGCTGTGGGTTTGTCATATATGGCCTTTATTATGTTGAGGTACTTGCCCTCTATACCCATTCTGTTGCGAGTTTTTATCATGAATGGATGTTGAATTATGTTGAATGATTTTTCAGCATCTATGGAGATGATCATGTGGTTTTTGTTCTTCTTTTTGTTGATGTAGTGGATGATGTTGATGGATTTTCGAATGTTGTACCATCCTTGCCTCCCTGAGATGAATCTCACTTGATCATGGTGTATGATCCTCTTGATGTATTTTTCAATTCGGTTTCTAATATTTTGTTGAGTATTTTTGCATCTGTGTTCATCAGGGATACTGGTCTGTAATTTTGTTTGTTGGTGGGGTCTTTGCCCGGTTTTGGTATTAGAGTGATGCTGTCTTAATAGAATGAGTTTGGAAGTATTCCCTCCTCTTCTATTTTTTGGAAAACTTTAAGGAGAATGGGTATTATGTCTTCTCTATATACCTGATAAAATTCAGCTGTGAATCCATCTGTCCCTTGGGTTTTGTTCTTGGAAAGTTTTTTGATTACCAATTCAATTTTGTTGCTGGTAATTGGTCTGTTTAGATTTTCTGTTTCTTGTTTGGTCAGTCTTGGAAGGTTGAATTTTTCTAGGAAGTTGTCCATTTCTTCTAGGTTATCCAGTTTGTTAGCATATATATTTTCATAGTATTCTCTAATAATTCTTTGTATTTCTGTGGGGTCCGTCGTGATTTTTCCTTTCTCATTTCTGATTCTGTTTTTGTGTGTAGATTCTCTTTTTCTCTTAATAAGTCTAGCTAGGGGTTTATCTATTTTGTTTATTTTCTCAAAGAACCAGATCTTGGTTCATTTATTTTTTCTATGGTTCTCAATTTTATTTATTTCTTCTCTGATCTTTATTACATCCCTCCTTCTGCTGACTTTGGGCCTCATTTGTTCTTCTTTTTCCCGTTTCAATAATTGTGACTTTAGACTATTCACTTGGGATTGTTCTTCCTTCTTTAAATAGGTCTGTATTGCTATATACTTTCCTCATAGAACTGCCTTTGCTACATCCCACAGAAGTTGTGGCTTTGTGCTGTTGTTGCCATTTGTCTCCATATATTGCTTGATCTCTGTCTTAATTTGGTCATTGATCCATTGATTATTTAGGAGCATGTTGTTAAGCCTCCATGTGTTTGTTAGCCTTTTTTTTCTTTTTACAATTTATTTCTAGTTTCATACCTTTGTGATCTGAGAAGTTGGTTGGTGGATTTTCAGTCTTTTTGAATTTACTGAGGCTCTTTTTGTGACCTAGTATGTGGTCTATTCTGGAATATATTCCATGTGCACTTAAGAAGAATGTGTATCCTGCTGCTTTTGGGTGTAGAGTTCTGTAGATATCTGTTAGGTCCATCTTTTGTAATGTGTTGTTCATTGCCTCTGTCTCCTTACTTATTCTCTGCCTGGTTGACCTGTCCTTTGGAGTTAGTAGAGTATTGAAGTCTCCTAAACTGAATGCATTCCATTCTATTTTCCCCTTCAATTCTGTTAGTATTTGTTTCACATATCTAGGTAGTCCTGTGTTGGGTGCATAGATATTTGTAATGGTTATATCCTCTTTTTTAACTGACCCCTTTATCATTATGTAATGTCCTTCTTTGTCTCTTGTTACTTTGTTTTGAAGTCTATTTTGTGTGATACACATACTGCAACTCCTGCTTTTTTCTCCCTATTAGTTGTATGAAATATCTTTTTCTATCCCTTCCCTTTTAGTCTTTGTATATCTTTGGGTTTTAAGTGAGTCTCTTTTAGGAAGCATATAGATGTGTCTTGTTTTTGTATCCATTCAGTGACTCTATATCTTTTGATTGGTGCATTCATACCATTTACATTTAGGGTGATTATTGATAGGTATGTACTCATTGCCACTGTAGGCTTCAGATTCATGGTTACCAAAGGTTCAAGGTTAACTTCCTTCCTATCTAAGAGTCTAACAACTCACTTAGTGTGTTATTACAAACACAACCTAAAGATTCTTTTTTTTCCTCCTTTTTCTTCTTCCTCCATGCTTTATATATTAGGTATCATATTCTGTACTCTTTGTCTATCCCTTGACTGACTTAGGAGGAAGTTGATTTAATTTTGCATCTGCTTCATAATTAATTGTTGTTCTTTCTTTACTGTGGTTTTATTTCCTCTGGTGAGAGCTGTTTAGCCTTAGGAACACTTCCATCTATAGCAGTCCCTCCAAAATACACTGTAGAGATGCTTTATGGGATGTAAATTCTCTCAACTGGTGCTTATCTGGAAATTGTTTAATCCATGCTTCATATTTAAATGGTAATCTTTCTGAGTAGAGTATTCTTAGTAGAGGCCCTTCTGTTTCATTCCATTAAATATAACATGCCTCTCCCTTCTGGCCTTTAAGGTTTCTGCTGAGAAGTGTGATGATAGACTGATGGGTTTTCCTTTGTATGTGATCTTTTTTCTCTCTGGCTGCTTTTAACATTCTGTCCTTATCCTTGATATATGCCATTTTAATTATCATATGTCTTGGTGTGGTCTTCCTTGGATCCCTGTGTTGGGAGATCTGTGCACCTCCATGGCATGGGAGACTATCTCCTTCCCCAGATTGGGGATGTTTTCAGCTATTACATCCTCAAAGACCCTCTCTATCCATTTTTCTCTTTCTTTTTCTTCTGGTACCCTTATAATGTGAATATTGTTCCATTTGGATTGGTCACACAGTTCTCTCAATATTCTTTCACTCTTAGAGATCCTTTTTTCTCTCTGTGCCTCAGCTTTGTATTTATCTCCTCTTATTTCTATTCCGTTTACTATCTCCTCTGCTATATCAAATCTGCTTTTAAATCCCTCCATTGTATGTTTCATTTCAGATATTTTATTCCATAATCATTGAATCTCCATCCATAATTCTTCCCTGAGTTCTTGAATATTTTTCTTTACCTCCATGAGCATGTTCATGATTTTTATTTTGAAATCTCTTTCATTTAGATTGATGGGTTCAGTTACACTTGGCCCTCTTTCTGGTGTTTGTGGGATTTTGGTTTGAACCAGGTCCTTTGATGTGTCATATTTATAGGTGGCACCCTCTAGTGCCCAGAAGCTCTACTCTGTAGCTGCTCAGGTGCAGGGCCTTGGAGCTGCATAGCCAGCTAGGGGGATGGAGCACCTGAAGCTCCTGAAAGTTCCCAACTTGCTGGGCAGAGTGTACCTGGGTAATTTTGTCCTGATCAGTAAGCTCTGTGCATTCCTTGTCCCTTTAGCAACCCTCTCACTGTTAGGAAGTCTCTCAGACTGCCCAACTTTCTTTTGTCCCAGATTAGGCAGATATGGATCCCTGTTTCTAAAAGCAGCTGGAATCTCAGTCTCTCCTGGTATTCTGCCTGTCTTAGCTTTCCAACCCCACTAATCTCCACAGCACCATGCAATGTAGGTTCATGCTCCTAGAGCTGTTCTCCAGGGCTGCGTGTTTAGCATTTCTAGATGTCCACTCCCTCCTTGCTCTGTTTCTCTTCCTGCAGCCGGTGAGCTGGTGTGGGGGAAGGGCTTGGGTCCCACCAGATCACAGCTTTGGTACATTACCTTGTTCCACGAGGTCTGTTCTTTTCTCCTGGTGTCTGCAGTCTGGTGCAGCCTTCTTTCCTATTGCTCTTTCAGGGTTAGTTGTATTAATTATATGTTCATATTATATGTCACTTTGGGAGGAGACTTCTTTCTCATCTCTCATGCAGCCATCTTTAATCTTCTGTCCTCATTGTGGTTTTAATTTGCAGATCCCTGATGATTAGCGATGTGGAGCATCTTTTCATGTACCTGTTGGCTATCTGATATTCTTCTTTGGAGAAGTGTCTGTTCAGATCCTCCACCCATTTTTTAATCAGATTTTTTGCTTTTTGCATGTTGAGGCATGTGAATTCTTTATATATTTTGGATGTTAAGCCCTTATCGCATATGTCATTTACGAATATATTCTCCCATACTGTGGGTTGTCTTTTTGTTTTGAAGATGGTCTACTTTGCTGTACAGAAGCTTTTTAGTGTGATGTAGTCCATTTGTTCACTTTTGCTTTTGTTTCCCTTGCCTGAGGAGCTGTGTTCAGGAAAAAGTTGCTCATGTTTATATTCAAGAGATTTTTGCCTATGTTGTCTTCTATGAGTTTTATGGTTTCATGACTTACATTTAGGTCTTTGATCCATTTCGATTTTACTTTTGTGTATGGAGTTAGACAGTAAACCAGTTTCATTCTCTTGCAGGTAGCTGTCCAGTTTTGCCAACACCAGTTGTTGAAGCAGTTGTCATTTCCCAATTGTATATCCATGGCTCCTTTATTGTATATTAATTGACCATATATGCTTGGGTTTATATCTGGACCCTCTGTTTTATTCCATTGATCTATGGGTCTGTTCTTGTGCCACTACAAAATTGTCTTGATTACTGTGGCTTTGTAGTAGAGGTTGAAGTTGGGGAGTGTAATCCCCAAGAACTTTTTATCAAAAGATACTCTTAAGAAATTGAATAGACAAACCAGGTGCTTGGAGTAAATATTCATAAAACATATTAAACATAATGAGAAGGTAAGAAAGACTGTGTTTTCCCTCCAACTCCATTATTTTCTATTATAGCTCCCCACTTTTTCTGTTTTACCATTTATTACAATATCATTATCTATTTGCTTGTTTACTGTTCTGTGTCTCTTCCACAGAAATATAATTCCTATGACGGCAGGGTCTTCTTTCAGTTTCCAGCTCAGTATACACAGTAGTTGCTAATGAAATATTGTTGAATAAATAAATAGTATTTATCCATTGTTCTTGCAGGGGCTGGGACTGGCCATTTATTTACTGGGTGAGGAGTGGTTTCATCCAGATAGCCAACTTGGCTGTTTGTGGGATTCTCTAGCTGCACCTTGTACAGCTCAGACTGGATGTGCTTTTGTATTTCCTATTGTTGTTGAGACATCTTTATTCCATGCCTCTGCCTGAGAAAGAGAATTTTGATGTTTGTTAGTCACCTGGAAACTGAACCAATCTTTTAGGTTTATATTGTTCTCTGACTTGTTCTTATCCTTCACTGGCAACTAAGTTGAAATGCTCCTAAGTTTCATGGTAAATCTTGTGATTTGGAATATGACAAAGCCCAGCACTTTGTCATGGGTCCAGAGTTGTTTACACTTATTGATGAGGATATCAAAGTATTTCAAGGTCCAGATGGAAGCACTTTAATGAACTGTGCATCATCTTTTTTCAGGAAGCATTGACTTTGGGGCTTATAACAAATGGGACTTAGCAACCTCATCTTACATCATAAAATGCCAGAAAGATGGTGAACACTGAGAACAATTTGGTTATTGATTGTTTACATATGAGCCAGTGTTAAAAGTTTGTTTTCAGATTCTTAAAATCAATTCCCATTTATTTGCACACAAGCAAAGAGGGCAGGGTTTTGAACTCAAATTGGCGCCTAAATAAATGCACCCGATAAATGCTTGTATTTGGCCAGCAATTCTAACCACCATCTGGAAGGGGCGAAGTGGGTAATTTGCAAAGCTGTGTTTACTTTGAATAAATTTGAGAACTTCTATTTCAGTCCAATATATACTTAATAATAAAACACTGGATTAGACAAACTGAAGATTACCCTTAGAGAGGGTTGTTACAGATTAGCCAGCATTAGCCATGGTTTCAACAAAGTTAGAAGGGATAATAGCATGCTGTAGGGTGTGTGGAGAAAGCCATTGGCTGCCTTTGGGGAGAGGATTCATCCGGGTACTTGTCTGACTGTTCAATACTCCAGTTACCCATCACTGGAGAACTCGCTAACTCAAGTTTCATTACAACTATATATTTCTTTTAACACCTTCTATATGCCAGGCAGTAGGCTGCCTACTCAATTTTTATATTTCCACAACACTTTTTTACTCATTTCCTCATGTAGTTCCCACAGCTGCCCACCAACGTAAGCATCATTAGCGTTATTTAACAGATGAAGAAACTAAGGTCTGGAAGGGCTCATATGATGCCACACCACCAGTAAGTAGCAGACCAGGATTCTAATTCCTCTCTGTGTCACTCCAGAGTGAAAGATCATGCAGGAAGAGCTAAAGACAGTTAGAGACTAAGGTAGGAGGAGGCTGCAGGGTTCATACAGGCTGGTACTTCTGAGGCCCAGGGCTCAGAGTGAAGCATTTCTGGAACTGTTATTGAAGGTATAGACTCATTATAAGAATTGCCTCAGAGAGCCCCTAATATTTCAGGGAGCCATACAGAGTGATCCCTGCGTTCTCCGTATACCCACTCCAACCTGCAGAAATATTTCCAAGTCTCTGCCACCCACCCTGGGAAGGGAAGCCTTTAGAGATGAAAGGATGGTCCAGCCTGTGTCTCTCAGAGTGGGCTGTCTTTCCTCTGCTGGACTTCAAGGCATCTGGGTTATCTATTACTTTGGGTTCTCTGGATGGAGGAAAGAAGCCCAGTGAAGAGAGATCTCATCCTCAGGGGCTCATGTGGAGCTTGTCCTGGGCAGTCAGTGGAGAGGATAGAGAGTGTAGTGCTCTTCCCCAGTAGGTGCACAGGAACTGGATGACATGGGCCTGCAGAGTGGGGCAGGGGTGGGGGGGTTCTGGCCCTGGGCTCAGGAGATTCCTGACCAAGAACAGAGGCTGGCTGCTTTTGAGGACCCTACCTGATTCTACACTGATGAAGGACTTACTGAAGGCTGGGTCTTTCTAGCTTCAAACAGGACAATAGCTCGATACACACAAATTAGAGCGACTGGAGTTTCAATATGTGGACCAGGATTCTGACTCTGAAAACAGTCCTAGAGCTCAGGATTCCCTGAACTTGTCCCTGAAGCAGTGATAAAGACCCAGAGGTGCAGACCTGGGAACATGGAGCCCAGAGGTGTTATTAACAGGGGGATTTGATGCAAAGGGAGGCAACACTCCATAGCAAAAAGAGCCCTCGTTTGAGAGCCAGACAGGCCTGGATTAGATAAAGTTCAGTTCTGCCACCATTTAGCTGTGTGTCCTTCAGAAAGCTCCCTGTCCTCTCTGAGCCTCAGTCTCCTCATCTGTAAAATGAAGATAATAATTATACCTATCTCGAGGAAGTATTAAGGTTCCTTGGTTAAGGGCATGCACAGTTCTTAACTTTCTGCCTGATACACAAATCATTCAACAAATGATGGTGAACTGCATTATTGTGACCAATTAAACTCTTCTTCTCTGAAGTCTTTCTTAGCTTCACAGTTTCATCATTCTAGAATTTAGATTTTCCTCTCTGTGTCTGGATGGAGTTCCACCTTTTGGGTCTATTATTAGGGAAGTTATGTTCTGCCATACTTACAGGTAACCTTGCCTGTGTCCTTTACTCATATGAGCTCTGCAAGGACAGGGACTGAGTCTTGGTTGCCATGTATCTAGTGCTTAGCACATAATACTTGATATATGTTTGAATTTTTGAATTAAAACATCAGAAGTAGATTACCATGACCCCCCTATCTGACATCCCCATTCCCAGTCCCTACGTGGTGACACCTGTTTCTCCCTGTCAAACAACCCTGGAACTTAGGAATGTGGGCTTCAGATAAGATAATATGATATTTATTCTGGTTCACTCAGTCAGTGAATATTCATTAATCATTGTTGGGAAAAGCAATCTCATGTGTGCATGCACTCTTTTGACCCCTACTCAGCCACATAAGAATGACCTTGGGCCTGGAACATTTCCTTGCCTACAGTCTTGACAGCCTGTGCTGGGCTTACCAGTTTGTGTGGGAGTTTTTCCCTGTTTCAGACTTAATGTGTGCTCCTCTGTTCTGCTTATGCATTTACATTATATGCTACCTGGCTCACTCCACTGCTCTGTTCCTGGAGTGGAGGGAATGGGATCCTTCATTTGCATCGGAATTGGTGGGTGAAGACCATCTTCCTGTGGGCCAAGACCTGCTGGCCATGAGGAATTGATGCCCACTATTGAAGCCCACCTTGCTCTGTCTTTTCTCTATGTGAGTAAAGCATTGTTTCATCCAGTGCCTGTGTGAGCCATATCTTTCTTGGCAACCTCACACCATGGTTAAAATCCTGGAACTGTTGCTCCTAGTGGCAGGCATCGTTTGGCTCTTTGCTACCCTCCGTACAGTGGAACTCCCTCCCTGGAGGTGGTGACAGGTGTCACTTGCTAGACAGCCCAGCGACCATCTGTATTTTCTGGGCATCATGTGAGTGAGGTTCTGGGGAGGTATAAGAGTAACCAAACCTGGTCTCTCCACTCCAAGAGGTTCACAGTTTATTAGGAATGCAAGTACACAAAAATAATAGCTATCACTTGCTAAATACCTACTACAAGCAGGGACTTCTTTTGAACTAATGCTCCTTCTCATTCCATTAAGCATAAAGTAACAAATTTCTTTGTTTTGTTAGGATAGTCTTGGTTTATTCTTGCTGTTCCAGTAAAATGATTAATAGCACCCTTTTCACTCTCAAAAGTGTCTTGATTTGAACAATAAATTATATGGTCAGTCTAACCAAGCCACATTGGCTCTCAAATATGCTTTCTCAGAATTGTAAGCAGAGTACTGTGAGATTTCAGAGTAAGGAGCAATTAGATCTCCTTGGGGCTGGATGATGGAAGGTTATGGAGGGAATTTGAGGAGGACTAAATAGAAATTTTGACAGCAGAGGCGGAGATTATTGATATGTTTTTCTTTGTTTCCTTGAAAACTATGAGATAGTGCCTACAAACTGTCATCCCCTTTCTACAGGAGAGGAAATCAAAGCTAAGAGTGGTTAAATGACTTGTTCAGGGTCTAACAACTAGGAAGTCATAGAATCAAAAGTCAGAGGTCATTCTGAGTCCAGAGATCACATATTTTTAATAGGGATATAATTGACATACTACATTGTGTAAGTTTAAGGTGTACAGCACATTGATTTGATGCATTTATATATTGCAATATGATTACCATCGTAACATTAGTTAATACCTCTGTCATATTACATAATTACCATTTAGTTTTGGGGGTGAGTACATTTAAGATCTAGTCTCATAGTAACTTTGAAGTATTATAGTACAATGTTGTTGACTATCATCACCATGCTGTGCCTTAGAGCTCCAGAACTTATACATCTCCTACCTGCAAGTCTGTACCCTTTGGACAACATTTCCTCAGTTCCCCCACTCCCACGGCCCCTGGTAATCACTGCTCTACTCTGTTTCTATGAATTTGGCTTTTTTAGACTCCACATATAAGTGCTATCATACTGCACTCCTGAATTTATTGCAGAACTATTCATAGTAGCCAAAATATGAAAACAACCGAAGTGTCCATCAACAGATGAATGGCTAAAAAATATGTGATATATTTGTGTGTGTGTGTGTGTGTGTGTGTGTGTATAATGATTATTCAGCCATGAGAAAGAAGGAAATGCTGCCATTTTTGACGACATGGATAGAACTTCATGGCATTATGCTAAAAGATAAATCAGAGGGAGCTCACATTTTTAAATTCTTTACTGTCCTGCTTCCAGAAATTTCCATAATGTGAAATAGAAATTCCACATTGCCCATGTATCATTCAGTTTCAGTTGATCGTAACAACTATGCTAGGGACCATCATGGATTAAGATCCATGATGTGCCAGGCACTTAACAAAATCCTCATAACAACCCTTCCAAGTAGGTAATTCTCATTTTATAGATAAGGAATTAAAGGTTCATAGAGATTAGGCACCAAATCTTAAGCATAAACTTCCTATCCTTCAAGATGGTGTAAAAATGGTAAGCATGAGAATGCCTGTACATAGCATGAAGGCTGTACAGTAATGGATTTCATTAGACTTCCTGAGCTGGTAGGAAATGCAAAGCCTCCTGTTCTTTTAAACAGTGGGCCTCAGAGAAATAACAAAGTAGAATGTTATCTCTTTGTTTTCTCCGAGTCACGAGCCATGTAACCATGGGCAAATTCATCCTCTCTAGGAGTTCGTTCTTCATCTGTACAGTAGACATAACTCCTACCTCACAAGACTAAATGAGAAAGTGCATGGAGATTATCTAGCCCAGCATCGATCTGTTCATTACCCTTCCCTTCCCTATAATTACAGATCTTTCATTTCTGTAGATTGCCGGCAGGTTTTTGTTTCACCTTTGTAGCAGTCATGGCTGGAACTCAGCTTGAGAATTTTTCACGTTAGGAATATATAATTTTCTGCATTAGAAATTGAATAAATTGGGGAGATAAAGCTGGAACAATTTTTTTTATTTTGGTATCGTTAACCTACAATTACATGTGCAACATTATGGTTACTAAACTCCCACTTCATCAATTCCCCTCGACATACCCCATTACACTCACTGTCCATCAGTTTAGTGAGATTCTATAGAATCACTACTTGGCTTCTCTGAGTTGTACAGCCCTCCCCGTGCCCCGCCCCACATTATGTCTGCTAATAGTAATGCCCCCTTTTCCCCCTTGTCTGTCCCTTCCCACCCATCCTCCCCAGTCCCTTTCCCTTTGGTAACTGTTAGTCCATTCTTGGATTCTGTGAGTCTGCTGCTGTTTTTTTCCTTCAGTTTTTTTCTTTGTTCTTATACACCACATATGAGTGAAATTATTTGATACTCGTCTTTTTCCACCTGGCTTATTTCACTGAGCATAATACCCTCTAGCTCCATCCATGTTGTTGCAAAAGTCAGGATTTGTTTTCTTCTTATGGCTGAATAATATTCCATTGTGTATATATACCACAACTTCTTTATCCATTCATCCACTGATGGACACTTAGGTTGCTTCCATTTCTTGGCTGTTGTAAATAGTGCTGCGGTAAACATAGGCGTGCATATATCTTTTTCAAAGTGGGCTGCTGCATTCTTAGGGTAAATTCCTAGGAGTGGAATTCCTGGGTCAAATGGTATTTCTATTTTGAGTTTATTGAGGAACCTCCATACTGCTTTCCACAGTGGTTGAACTAATTTGCATTCCCACCAGCCCACATCCTTTTCTCCACATCCTCGCCAACATTTGTTGTTGTTTGTGTTTTGGATGTTGGCCATCCTCACTGGTGTGAGGTGATATCTAATTGTGGATTTAATCTGCATTTCTCTGATGATTAGCGATGTGGAGCATCTTTTCATGTGCCTGTTGGCCATCTGAATTTCTTCTTTGGAGAAGTGTCTGTTTATGTCTTCTGCCCATTTCTTAATTGGATTATTTGCTTTTTGTTTGTTGAGGTGCATGAGTTCTTTATATATTTTGGATGTCATCCCCTTATCGGATACATCATTTCTGAATGTATTCTCCCATACTGTAGGATGTCTTTTTGTTCGACTGATGGTGTCCTTTGCTGTACAGAAGCTTTTCAGCTTTATATAGTCCCACTTGTTCACGTTTGCTTTTGTTTCCCTTGCCCAGGGAGATGTGTTCATGAAGAAGTCGCTCATGTTTATGTCCAACAGATTTTTGCCTATGTTTTTTTCTAAGAGTTTTGTGGTTTCATGACTTACATTCAGGTCTTTGATCCACCTTGAGTTTACCTTTGTGTAGAGGGTTAGACCATAGTCCAGTTTCATTCTCTTACATGTAGCTGTCCAGTTTTTCCAACACCAGCTGATGAAGAGGCTGTCATCTCCCCATTGTATATCCAAGGCTCCGTTATCAAATATTAATTGACTGTATATATTTGGGTTAATGTTTGGATTTTCTATTCTGTTCCACTGGTCTGTGTGTCTGTTTTTGTGCCAATACCAAATTATCTTGATTACTGTGGCTTTGTACTAGAGCTTGAAGTCAGGGGTGTAATTCCCCCTTTTTAGTCTTCCTTCTCGGGATTGCTTTGGCTATTCGGGGTCTTTTGTGATTCCATAAGAATTTTAGAATTATTTGTTCCAGTTCATTGAAGAAAGCTGTTGGTAGTTTGATAGGGATTGCATTGAATCTGTAGATTGATTTAGGTAGTATAGCCATTTTGACAATTTTTATTCTTTCTAACCAAGAGCATGGGATGAATTTCCATTTGTTAGGGTCCTCTTTAATTTCTTTTAGGAATGTCTTGTAGTTTTCAGGGTATAAGTCTTTCACTTCCTTGGTTAGGTTTATTCCTAGGTATTTTATTCTTTTGATGCAATTGTGAATGGAATTGTTTTCCTGATTTCTCTTTCTGTTAGTTCATCGTTAGTGTATAGGAAAGCAAGAGATTTCTGTGTGTTAATTTTGTATCCTGCAACTTTGCTGAATTCAGGTATTAGTTCTAGTAGTTTTGGAGTGGAGCCTTTAGGGTTTTTTATGTACAATATCATGTCATCTGCAAATAGTGACAATTTGACTTCTTCTGTACCAATCTGGATGCCTTCTATTTCTTTGTTTTCTCTGATTGCTGTGACTAGACCTGCAGTACTATGTTGAATAACAGTGTGGAGAGTGGGCATCCCTGTCTTGTTCCTGATCTTAGATGAAAAGCTTTCAGCCTCTAGCTGTTAAGTATGATGTTGGCTGTGCGTTTGTCATATATGGCCTGTTTTATGTTGAGGTATTTGCCCTTTATACCCATTTTGTTGAGAGTTTTAATCATGAATGGATGCTGAATTTTGTCAAATGCTTTTTCAGCATCTATGGAGATGATCATGTGGTTTTTATTCTTCTTTTTGTTGAGGTGGTGGATGATGTTGATGGATTTTCGAATGTTGTACCATCCTTGCATCCCTGAGATGAATCCCACTTCCTCATGGTGTATGATCCCCTTGATATATTTTTGAATTAAGTATGCTAATATTTTGTTGAGTATTTTTGCATCTATGTTCATCAGGGATATTGGTCTGTAATTTTCTTTTTTGGTGAGGTCTTTGCCTGCTTTTGGTATTAGAGTGATGCTGGCTTCATAGAGTATGGTTGGAAGTATTCCCTCCTCCTCTATTTTTTTGAAAACTTTAAGGAAAATGGGTATTATGTCTTCTCTATATTTCTGATAAAATTCAGTGGTGAATCCATCTAGCCCAGAGGTTTTGTTCTTGGGTATTTTTCTGATTACCGATTCAATTTTGTTGCTGGTAATTTGTCTGTTTAGGTTTTCTGTTTCTTCCTTGGTCAGTCTTGGAAGGTTGTATTTTTCTAAGAAATTGTCCACTTCTTCTAGGTTTTCCAGCTTGGTAGCATACATATTTTCATAGTATTCTCTAATAATTCTTTGCATTTCTGTGGGGTCTACGGTAATTTTTCCTTTCTCATTTCTGATTCTGTTTATGTGTGTAGATTCTCTTTTTCTCTTAATAAGTCTGGCTAGGGCTTTATCTATTTTGTTTATTTTTTCAAAGAACCAGCTCTTGGTTTCATTGTTTTTTTTTCTATTGTTTTATTCTTCTCAATTTTATTTCTTTCTTTTCTAATCTTTATTATGTCCCTCCTTCTGGTGATTTTGGGCCACATTTGTTCTTCTTTTTCCAGTTTCAATAATTGTCACTTTAGACTATTCATTTGGGATTGTTCTTCCTTCTTTAAATAGGCCTGGATTGCAATATACTTTCCCCTTAGAACTGCCTTTTCTGTATCCCACAGAAGTTGGGGCTTTGTACTGTTGTTGTCATTTGTCTCCATATATTGTTTGATCTCTGTTTTAATTTGGTCATTGATCCATTGATTATTTAGGAGCATGTTGTTAAGTCTCCATGTATTTGTGAGCCTTTTTGTTTTCTTTGTACAATTTATTTCTAGTTTTATACCTTTGTGATCTGAGAAGTTAGTTGGTAGAATTTCAATATTTTCGATTTTACTGAGGTTCTTTTTGTGGCCTAGTATGTGGTCTATTCTGGAAAATGTTCCATGTGCACTTGAGAAGAATGTGTATCCTGCTGCTTTTGGGTGTAGAGTTCTGTAGATGTCTGTTAGGTCCATCTGTTCTAATGTGTTGTTCAGTTCCTCTGCATCTTTACTTACTTTCTGTCTGGTTGATCTGTCCTTTCTAGTGAGAGGTGTGTTGAAGTCTTGTAAAATGAATGCATTACTTTCTATTTCCTCTTTTAATTCTGTTAGTATTTGTTTCACATGTGTCAGTGCTCCTGTGTTGGATGCATAGATACATATAATGGTTATATTCTGTTTGTGTGACTCCTTTATCATTATGTAATGTCCTTCTTTATCTCTTGCTACTTTCTTTGTTTTGAAGTCTATTTTGTCTGGTAGAAGTAGTGCAATATCTGCTTTTTCTCCCTTTTGTTTGCATGAAATATCTTTTTCCATCCCTTCACTTTTAGTCTGTGTATGTCTTTGGGTTTGAAGTGAGTCTCTTGTAAGCAGCATATAGATGGGTCTTGCTTTTTTATCCATTCTATTACTCTGTGTCTTTTGATTGGTGAATTCAGTCCATTTACATTTAGGGTGATTATTGATAGATATATACTTATTGGCATTGCCGGCTTTAGATTCATGTTTACCAAAGGTTCAAGGGCAGCTTCTTTACTATCTAACAGTCTAACTTAACTCTCTTGTTAAGCTGTTATAAACACAGTCTGATGATTCTTTATTTCTCTCCCTTCTTGTTCTTCCTCCCCCATTTTTTTTATGCTAGTTGTTTTATTCTGTACTCTTTTACATTTCCTTTGACTGTTTTTGTGGATAGTTGATTTTATTTTTTGCCTTTAGATAGTATTTGGATGGTCTGATTTCTTTGCTATGATTTTATTTTCTCTGGTGTCATCTTTTTAGCCTTAGGAGTGCTTCCATCTCAAGCAGTCCCTTTAAGATATCCTGTAGAGTTGGTTTGTGTGAGGCAAATTCCCTCAGCTTTCTCTTGTCTGGGAATTGTTTAATTCCTCCCCCAAATTTAAATTATAATCATACTTGATACAGTATTCTTGGTGCAATGCCCTTCTGTTTCATTTCGTTAAATATATCATGCCATTCCCTTCTGGCCTGTAAGGTTCCTGTTGAGAAGTCTGATGATAGTCTGTTGGGTTTTCCTTTGTAGGTTATCTTTTTTCTCTCTATAGCTGCCTTTAATACTCTGTCTTTATCTTTGATGTTTGCCATCTTAATTATTATGTGTCTTGGTGTTGTCTTCCTTGGGTCTTTTGTGTTGGGAGATCTGTGGGCCTCTGTGGACTGCGAGACTATTTCCTTCCCCAGCATGGCGAAGTTTTCAGCAGTTATTTCTTCAAAGACACTTTCTATCCCTTTTTCTCTCTCTTCTTCCTCTGGTACTCCTATAATGAGAATATTGTTCCATTTGGATTGGTCACACAGTTCTCTTAATATTCTCTCAGTCCTAGAGATCCTTTTATCTCTCTCTGCCTCAGCTTCTCTGTATTCCTGTTCTCTGATTTCTATTCTATTAACAGTCTCTTGCATCTCGTCCAGTCTGCTGCTAAGCCCATCAATCGCTTGTCTCAATTCTGCATTGTCTTTCCTCATTTCCCTTTCTTCCTCCCTCAGCTCTTGCATATTTCTCTGTAGATCCATCAGTATGGTTATGACTTTTGTTCTGAATTCTTTTTCAGGAAAGTTGTGCGTTTCCATCCCTTCATGTTCCCTCTCTGGTGTTGTCTGTGTCTGGGTGAGTTTTGTTTGTACCATATTCCTCTGTCTTTTCATGGCGGTAGAATTGGTCGCTGGTACATGCCACATATGTCAGCTGGGCTCTTTTGCAACTTTTAAAAAGAAAAAAAAAAAAGAAACAAGAAAGAAAAGAAAGAAAGGAGATAAAAAGAAAGAAGGAAAAGAAAGAAGAGAAAAGAGAAAAGAAAGAAAGAAAGAAAGAAAAAACAAAAAACAAAAAACAAAAACTTCCACCGGGAGTAGATTCTGTGAGGATGCTGTAGGTGGCGCTGTTGCTCCACTATTTCACAGCCATGGCCGTGCCACTCTGCAGGGCCCTTTGTAGCTCTGGCTGGGGCAGGAACGAATGGGAGGCTTTTGATCTCTGTAGGAAGTCTGAGTGCACCTACTCTTTCCCAGTCACCAGCCAAGGGGTCCGAAATTCCCCAGGACTCCCAGCCTGTTGGGCTGAGTGTGCTGGGACGATCCCGGGCCCTTACCTCCTTAAGACCGCTAAAAAAAGAGCGCATGCTTTTCTTTTGTCCCGGGAGCCAGCTGCGAGGACCCAGTGCGTCCCCAAGCTTAGATCCTACACCCTCTCTCTCTAATCTCCGATACACTGCGCGATGTGTGTCAGCGCTCCCGGTGCAGATCCCCAGGGTTGTTATTTTGTGGGTCTGTACTTCCACTCCCTCCTGGCTCTAAATCCTCTCGTCCCGCCAGTGCGCTGGGGTGAGGGAGTGCTCAGGTCCCACTGGGTCGCAGATCCATATCTTACCCGCCTCATGGGGTGCCGAGTTCTCTCAGGTGTAGATGCAGGCTGTGTGCTGTCCTGTATCTTCTGGTCTCTTTTTTAGGAATAGTTGTATTTTCATAAATACATATGGTTTTGCGAGGAGATTTCCGCTGGCCTGCTCACGCCGCCATCTTCCCGGAAGTCTGCCATTAGTATTTTGATAAGTGTTATATTGAATCTGTTGATTGTTTGGGGCAATAGAGCCATTTCCAGAATGTTAATTCTTCCACTCCATAGGCATGGATTAAATTTATGGCTAGGTATTTTATTCTTTTTGGTGGAAGTGTAAAGAGGAATTTTTATTAATTTTGCTATGTGCTAAGTTGTTATTAGTATGCAGAAATGCAACAGATTTCTGTATATTGATTTTTTATCCTGCAAATTCATTAAATTAATTTATTCTAAATAGTTTTTTGGTGGAATCTTTAGGGTTTTCTATATATATAGTTTCATGTCATTTGCAGATAATGACATTTTTATTTCTTCTTTACCAATTTGGATGCCTTTATTTCTTTTTCTTGGCTGATTGTTGTAGAAGCTGGAGCAATTTTGTACCTGATTTTTTCCCCTTTGAAAAATCCAAGCAGTCTGTTTTCTGAGTGTTTATGTGGAAATACTAACCTTCCAAGGAATGTACATGACAGATGATTCTAAAATTTGATATTTTTTGGTTGCTT
>JAVSCE010021513.1:0-16213 GCA_032199065.1 Smutsia gigantea
TTTTGAAGTCTATTTTGTCTGATACAAGTACTGCGACACCTGTTTTTTTCTCCTTGTTGTTTGCATGAAATATCTTTTTCCGTCCCTTCACTTTTAGTCTGTGTATATCTTTGGATTTGAGGTGAGTTTCTTGCAGGCAGCATATAGATGGGTCTTGCTTTTTTATCCATTCTGTTACTCTGTGTCTTTTGATTGGTACATTCAGTCCATTTACATTTAGGGTGATTATCGATAGATATGTACTTATTGCCATTGCTGGCTTTAGATTCGTGGTTACCAAAGGTTCAAGGGTTGCTTCTTTACTATGTAACAATCTAACTTAACTTTCTTGTTAAGTTACTGTAAACAGAGACTGATGTTTCTTTATTTCTCTACCTTCTTATTCTTCCTCCTCCATTCTTTATATACTAGGTGTTTTTTTCTTTGCCTTTAGTTAGTATTTGGATGGTCTGCTTTCTTTGCTATGATTTTATTTTCTCTGGTGACATCTTTTTAGCCTTAGGAGTGCTTCCCTCTAGAGCAGTTCCTTTAAGATGTCCTGTAGAGGTGGTTTATGGGAGGCAAATTTTCTCAGCTTTCGTTTGTCTGGAAATTGTTTAATCCCTCCATCATATTTCAATGATAATCGTGCTGGATACAATATTCTTGGCTCGAGGCCCTTCTGTTTCATTTCATTGAATATATCATGCCATTTTCGTCTGGCCTGTAAGGTTTCTTTTGAGAAGTCTGATGATAGTCTGATGGGTTTTCCTTTATAAGTGAGCTTTTTTCTCTCTCTAGCTGCCTTTAATACTCTGTTCTTATCTTTGATCTTTGCCATTTTAATTATTATGTGTCTTGGTGTTGCCTTCCTTGGGTCCCTTGTGTTGGGAGATCTGTGGGCTTCCATGGTCTGATAAAGTATTTCCTTCCCCAGCTTGGGGAAGTTTTCCTCAATTATTTCTTCAAAGACACTTTCTATCCCTTTTTCTTTCTCTTATTCCTCTGGTAACACAGTTCTCTTAATATTCTTTCATTCCTAGAGATCCTTTTATCTCTCTCTGCCTCAGCTTCTCTGTATTCCTGTTCTCTGATTTCTATTCCATTAACAGTCTCTTGCATCTTGTCCAGTCTGCTGCTAAGCCCGTCGATGGCTTGTCTCATTTCTGCATTGTCTTTCCTGACTTCCCTCACTTCCTCCCTCAGCTCTTGCACATTTCTCTTTAGATCCATCAGCATGGTTATGACTTTTATTCTGAATTCTTTTTCAGGAAGATTGTGCATTTCCATCTCTTCAGGCTCCCTCTCTGGTGTTGTCTGGGTCTGAGTGAGCTTTATCTGTACCATATTCCTCTGTCTTTTCATGGCAATAGAAGTGGTCGCTGGTAGGTGCCATGTATGTCAGCTGGGCTCTTTAAAAAAAAAAAAAAAAAAAAGAAGGAAGAGAAAGGAAAAAAAAATACACCCACCGGGAGTAGATTCTGTAAGGATGCTGTAGGTGGCGCTGTTGCTGCACTATTCTGCAGCCACTGCCACGCAGCTTCGCAGGGCCGTTTGTAGCTCTGGCCAGGGTGGGAATGAATGTGAGGCTGTTGATCTCTGTGTGAAGTCTCAGTGCGGCTACTTTTTCCCAGTCGCCAACCAAGAGGTCTGAAATTCCCCAGGACTCCCAGCCTGCTGGGCTGAGTGTGCTGTGATAATCCTGGGCCCTTGTCTCTTTAAGACCGCCAAAAAAGCGCATGCTCTTCTTTTGTCCCGGGGAGCCTGCTGCAAGGACCCGGGTGCATTCCCAGCTCAAAACCTGCACCTTCTGCCTCTCCAATATCCGATGCACCCCGTGATGTGTGTCAGTGCTCCCAGCGCAGATCACCAGGGCTGGTTATTTCGCAGGCCTATACTTCTACTCCCTCCCAGCTCTGAATCCTCTCCTCCCGCTGGTGCGCTAGGGTGGGGGTGTGCTCAGGTCCCACCAGGACGCGGCTCCATATCTTACCCGCCTTGCGGGTTGCTAAGTCCTCTCAGGTGCAGATGCAGGCTGTGCGCTGTCCTGTATATTCTGCTCTCTCTTTTACGAATAGTTGTATTTGCTGTATTTTCATAGATATATATGGTTTTGGGAGGAGATTTCCGCCACCCTGCTCACGCCGCCATCTTCCCAGAACTCTCTCTAATCTGCTTTTAAAACTTTCCATTGTATGTTTAATTTCTGATACTGTGTTCCATAATGATTGGATCTCCGACCTCGAATTCATCCCTGACTTCTTGAATACTTTTCTGTACGTCCATGAACATATTAATGATTTTTATTTTGAAATCCCTTTCAGGCAGATTCATGAGGTCAGTTGCATTTGAATTTTTCTCAGGGATTGTATTCATAATTTTACTTTGAACTAGGTTCCTTTGGCATTTCATATTTATATATGGGGCCCTCTAGTGCCCAGAAGCTCTACTCTCTGGAGCTGCTCAGCCCCTGAAGCAATGTCAGGGGTCACAGGGGAGTGATATTGGTGCCTGGGGCAAGGAAAGAGCTGTTTCCTGCTACCCGGCTCCTATGCCTGTCTCCACTGCCAGAACCAGTGGGCCAAGCACACAAGTATAAGCCTCTGTGTTTTGCATTTGTAGTTGCTGTAGATGGGGCTTCCCTCTGGCTGGCCTAACACCAGAGTAGAGTTTGCCAGTTTGCGAGCTAGGTGGGGCTGGCCTGGAGAAAGGCTCAGTAGACTGCGTATCACGAAGGGGGTCCTTGAAGCTCTGTAACCAGTCAGGGAGCTGGAGCTCCTGAAGATCATGAAAGTTCCCAACCTGCTGGGCAGAGTGCACCCAGACAATTTTATCTACCTGTCCTTTCTCCTAAGCAGTAAGCTCTGTGCAATCCTTGCCTCTTTAGCAGCCCTATTGCTGTTAGGAATTCTCTCAGACTGCGCACCTTTCTTTTGTCCCAGAGCAGCCGGATATAGATCCCTGCTTTCTACAAGTAGCTGGAATCTCAGTCTCTCCAGGTATTCTTCCTGTCTTAGCTTTCTAACCCCCTAATCACAAGAGTACCATGAAAACACCATGAAATGTGGGTTTCTGCTCCCATAGCAGATCTCCAGAGTTAGGTATTCAGCGGTCCCAGGCCTCTACTCCCTCCCTGCTTTGTTTCTCTTCCTCCCGCTGGTGAGCTGGGGTGGGGGAAGGACTTGAGTCCCGCCGGGTCACGGCTTTGGTACATTACCCTTTTCCGTGAGGTTTATTCTTTTCTCCAGGTATATGCAGTTTGGTGCAGTCCTCTTTCCTGTTGCATTTCAGGATTAGTTGTATTAATTATATTTTCGTATTGTATGCAGTTTTAGGAGGAAGCCTCTGTCTCACCTCTCATGCCGCCATCTTTAATCCTCTGTGATGGTTAATTTTATGTGTCAGCTTGGCTTGGCTGGTGCCCAGTTGTTTAGAAAAACTCCAATCTAGATGTTGCTGCAAAGGTATTTTTTAGATGTGATTAACATTTAAATCAGTAGACTTTGAATAAAGCAGATCACCTTCCATAATACTGTGGGCTGTGTCTAATCACTTGAAGACCTTAAGAGCAAGAAGACTGGCATCTCCCAAAGAAGGGGAATTTTGTCTCCAGATGGCCTTTGGACCTGAGCTGCAACATTAGCTCTTCCTTGGGTCTCCTGCCTGCTGGCCCACCCTGCAGATTTCAGAATTTCAGTCCTTACAATTAATGAACCAATTAAAAATATATATATTCTTACCTGTCATCTATCATTCCATCATCTATCTATCATCTATCTATCTATATCTATCTATCTATCTATCTATCTATCTATCTATCTATCTATCTATCTATCTATCTATCTCTATCTATCTATCTATCTCTATCTATCTATCTATCTATCTATCTATCTATCTATCTCTCTATCTATCTATCTATCTATCTATCTATCTATCTATCTACCTATCTATCTACACACATTCATTCTATTGGTTCTGTTTCTCTGGAAAACCTCAACGAATATAACCTCTTAATTGTTTTCAATTTCTACCAACATTTGCCAGAACTTCCATGCTATATTAAATAGTAGCAGTGATGAAGACATCCTTGTCTTATCCAAAATGTTAAAGGGACTGTGCCTAAAGTTTCTTCTTTAAGTATGTTTGTTGTAGGTTTTGATATATAGCCTTATCAAGTTAATAAAGTTTCTTCATATTCCTAGTTAAGTTTATTGATACTGAACCACTGTTGAATTTTTGAGATAAAGTCTTTATCATGATGGATTTTTAAAAAACCTGTTGAATTCAGTTAGCTAATATTTTGTTTAGGGTTTGTACATCTGTATTCATAAATTAAAAAGCTCTAAAAGTATCTTTAAAAAATTTTTGTCACTAATTAATTTTGGAATTATGATTACACAGGCCTCATAAGATGAGCTGGACAGTTTTCACTGTTTTTTTAAATCTCTGAAATAATTTGTGTAAAATAGGAATTAAGTGTTTCCTGAAATTTTCATAGAACTCACCTATAAAACCACCAGGGCCTGAAGCTTTGGGGGAGGGGCATGTCTTTGTGATTTCAATCTCTTCAGACTTGTTGGCCTGGAATTAACCATCTTCTTCTTGGTCAAATTTTGACATTTTATATATTTCTAGGACTTTAGTTCATTTTTGTTTTCAATTTTAGTAGTGCAGAGTCATTCATAATGCTTTTTTCTTTTTTCAAATGTCACTTTTGTGTCTGTAGTTATTTCTTTCTTATCTTTGTGTATTTTATTTATTCATTCTTATCTCTTTTATTCTTGATAACACTTGCCAAAGATCTGTCTTTTTCAAACTCTTTTCCTAGAACTAGCTTTTGACTTTTGAAATAATGCTCATGGATTTTGTTGATGTTCTCTGTTTTGCAGAGTTCTGCAATGATCAAGCCAAGCATTTGCAGTTGTTTCAGTAACAGCTGAAGATGCAAGCTGAAGGTCAACCCCAGTTCTAATGTATCAAAAATTGGTAACTATATCTGTCCCAATAAAGTCTCACCAAAGCTGCAGTTATTCTAGAAAGATGATCAGATTGTTACCTTGACCATAGTACATGTATCAGGGAACTGTTAACAGGAAACCATGTGAATAGAATCTAATATTAGAATGACAGCAATATTGTTGATACATGCCAGGACTCACCAGGACTTGCAGTCAATTCAGCAAATGCACCTCTTTCTCCTTGGGAAGGGCCATGAAGTCCTAGCCAAGAATTTTGCAGGACCAATCCAGAGACAGGATTTTTGATTGTGATAGACTCTTTCTCTCTCTTTCTCTTTTGTTTATGTAAATATTCAAAAAATTGATATATATGTATATTTTTAATTGATGTATAGTTGATATACAGTATTATATTGGTTTTAAATAGACTCTTTTTCACAATTGTTGGATATACTCATTTTTCCAGCTCAGACCCCTGCTCTCACACGCTCTGATCTTCAACGGGTGATTTATAATATGGGCATGGCAAATCACTTATCTTTGGTAATGGGTCTGCCTTTGCCTTAGTTGAGTATGAAGGATTTATGGACAGGAACCTTAGCCCACTGTTGCCATCCCCCCTGCCCCCCATGTACCACTGTTAAGTGTGCAGATGATAAAGCTGGTATTGTGTGCTAAGGATGTTCTGAAGTAGATTACTGGAAAGATGAGCCATAAGACATGCCAGGTTTCTTGCTGCTCAAAATGTCACACGTGGTTCAACTTTCACAGCCAGTCATGCTGAATTACCATGGGACCATCCATCAAGAATGGATTCAGCTATCTCTACACAGATAAATAAGCATGATGTCTGAGTGTCATTTTGTCTGTAACTATATTTCACTTATTTTTTTCCTATGAGTTAGTCTTTGCTAAGACTTGTGGGGTCTGCTGCTAGAATAATTAATGCCATGACCCTTAGAGTACAGTTGGGTAGGCATGGCATTGTCCAATTGGCCAGTGGTAAAATCTCCCTCTCAGAGTAACTTGAGGAAGACAAACCAATAAAAATGTCTCCTTGGCAGTCACTGGTGTTGATTTTTCAGAGACACATGAGGATTTTCCAAAGCTCTAAGTATGGAAGCAGTAACTCCTCAGTAACTGCAACTATACCCAATATTTTACTTGGTTAGTGCCCAAGAGCACTACTATATAACAGCTTATCACAGGCCAGGTTTCCTGGGAAACACACCCTGAGACAGAGATTTGCATGCAGGATGTTTGTTGAGGAGTACACACAGAATCTACACCTGAGGGGCATGAGGGGTGCAGAATTTAAGCCCCAACTGATCCCATGGGGCACTCTGAAGCTGAAATGATCCTTCAGAATAGTTCCAAACTGAGATTGAGGGGGCCAGGCCTTTGTATTTACCCATCAACCAGTCATTGGTTATGGGCTGCCCCTGGGAAGGCCACATGACCTTGGGCAATGTAGCTATCTTCAGTTGAAGGTAATCCCCAGAGAGGGACTCAGCTGACAACAGTTAGCTGCCAATACCTGAAGCAACACAGGAAATGAGTGCTTCAGTCCTGAGTGGGACGTTTGGACAGTGTGTCACGGCACCCACTGCAGTCCACCCCTTGTGCCACTCAGATCCACTTGCTTTGTAGAATAAACTCAGGGAAAAGCTCCTCCAGGATTCAGGTGGGCTTCATTTCCTGGAAAAACTTCTAAGGGGAAGATTAGTGTGATGATCTACAGTCCCAGCTACTGCAACTGGTCTCAAGGACTTGAATGATATTCAGTCTCCCTTCTCTACTACCCATTCTAGACTCTCTTCTTGCTTGGAGAGCCACTCTGTCAGTTTGAGTGGCTGACCTGTTTACACAATGCAGATGCTCATACCTGAGGGGTCTCAGTCCTTGTCACCATGCCCTTCTAATATGTGAATAAGAGATGTCTTTCCATTTATTTAGATCTTTAATTTCCTTCAGCAATATTTTATAGTTCTCAGTTTACAAGTCTTTCACCTCCTTGGTTACATTTATTCCTAGGTACTTTACTCTTTTGGATACTGTTGTAAATGGATTTGTTTTCTTGGTTTCCTTTTTCATTGTCCATTGCTGGTATATAGAAACACATTTTTCCCCCAGCTTCTCTGGACTTGCTGTTATAAGTTAACACTTTCAGTTTTTATCTGGCCCTTGTCTTAAGGTATGTGTTTTTGAAACAACATAAACTTATTCTTATAGTTCTGGAGGATATAGGAAATCCAAAGCAAGTTTTACGGAGCTAAAATCAGGTGTGAACAGGGCTGAATTCCTCCTGCAGGAATTCTCCAGTGGAGATCCATTTCCTTGCCTTTTCCAGCTTCTCAGAGCTGCCTGCATTCCTTGGCTTGTGACTTTTCCTCCATCTTTAAACTCAGAAGTATAGCACTTTCCAATCTCTGAATCTGACTCTCTACTTCTGTCATCACATCTCCTTTCTCTATCTGACTCACCTGCCTCCTCTTTATTTTCAATTGTGGTAAAATAGACATAAAATATACCATTTTAACCATTTTACAGTGTACATTTCAGTGACATTAAGTACATACACATTGTTGTGCATTCACAACTGATTTTTCTATGTTGATATTTTACTTTGCAACTTTGCAGAATTTATTTATTATCTCTAGTAGTTTTGTGTGTATGTGTGTATTCTATGGGATTTTCTATATGAAGAATTATGTCGTCTACCAACAGAGATGTTTTATGTCTTCCTTTCCAGTTTGGATGCCTTTTCTTCCTTCTTCCCTCCCTCCCTCCCTCCCTTCCTTCCCTCCTTCTCTCTTTCCTTCCTTCCTTCCTCCCTCCCTCCCTCTCTTTCTTTCTCTCTCTCTTTACGTTTTCTTTTTCTTCCTTCCTTTCCCTCTTTCCTTCTCTCTTTCTTTCTCTCTCTCTCTTTCTTTTTTTTCTTTCTCTCTCTTTTTTCTTAATTCCTTTGGCTAGGACTTCCAGTACAATGTTCAATAGCAGTGAGGAAAGCAGACATCCTTTTCTAGTTCTTGATCCTAGGGGGAAAAGCTCTCAGTCTTTCACCATTGAGTGTGAGGTTACCTATAGGTTTTTCATAAATGCCCTTTATCACGTTAAGAAAGTTCCCTTCTATTCTTAGTGTGCTGATGTTCTTTTTAATGAAATGTTGAATTTTGTTAAATGCTTTTTTTTGCATCTATTGAGATGATTATGTGAGTTTTTTCCTTTGTTTTTTTAATGTACATTGATGTATTTTCATATGTTGAACCACCCTTGCATTCCTGGGAAAAATCCCACTTGGTCATGGTGTATAATCATTTTTATGTTCTGTTGAATTAGGTTTGCTAGTTTTGTTGAGGATTTTTGTGTCTGCATTCATAAGGAATATTGGTCTGTAGTTTTCTTTTCTTGTGGTAATCTTTGTCTGTCTTTAGTATCAGGGTAATGCAGGTGTCATAGAATATGCTGGAAAATATTTCCCCCTCTTTTATTTTTTGGAAGATTTTGAGTAGGATTGCTGTTAATTTTTCTTTAAATATTTGGTAGAATTCATTAGTGAAGCCATCTGGTGTTGGAGTTTTCTTTGTTGGGAAGTTTTGATTATTGATTCAAACTCTTGTTATAGACCTGTTGAGATTTTATATTTCCTCTTGAATCAGGTTTTGTAGTTTGTGGGTTTCTAGAAATTTGTCCATTTCATCTACATCATCTAATATGTTGCCATGTGATTGTTCATAGTATTCGCCCATAATCCTTTTAATTTTTATCAAGTTGGTTTTTAAAATTCTGATTTTAGTTGTTTGTGTCTTCTTTTTATCTTAGTCAGTCTAGCTAAAGGTTTGTATTTTTGAAAAATATTTTCAAAAATACTTTTGGTTTTGATTCTCTCTATTGTTTTTCTATTCTCTATTTCATTTATTTCTACCACCATCCATTTCTAGTTCATACCAACATACTGAGTTTTCTCATCCATGAACCAAGCTTAGCCTTTCCCTTCCTACATTAGCTGGTCATAGTGAATATTCTGTGAAGCCAAAGTGTGAGCTGAGGAAGAAGCACAGGTAGAACAGTAGTAGATGATATGGGTGTCTGGGTCACTTGCTTATGCAGCTTGCTTGTGCCCTCTGGTGTTGTTTGGAACTGATCCAGATGTATCACTTCTATATTTTGAAGAATTGCTTTTTGGCCCTCCTGAACATAGATGTGGTGGGTTTGGCAGAACCCAGCTCATGATGGTCAGTTCTAGCTAGATGGTTACTTGGTGCCCCTTGACCAGGTACTTACCTCTATCAGACATCCACCCCATTCTGAGAATTAAGTGTCACCACTTTCCGTCTATTATTTTAGGGATTCTATCATCCACATTGCCAACAGTAAGCTCCATTCTGTAAGAGAATATCCTATCATCATCCCTGGCCTATGGAGGGTGGACACAGTTTCTCAATGATGCTGGTGCCCTTGTCACCTGTGAATTTCTTATAGCTTTGGTAGAGTGCCCTTGGGGTCCTCCTGTGAAACATAGGCATCTTGTGGGATTTCCAGTCTTATAAAACATAACCCCTGTATTGGTCTTCTCAGGCTGCTATACCAAAATATCACAAACTGCACTTCTGGTTCCAAGTTCTGTACATAAGGACCTTGGAAATCACCACTCTGTCCAAACAATGAGCAAAAAGCTGAACAGACTGAAAAATCAACAACTCTTGGATTTGTAAGAGTGGGAGGACATAAGGGAAACTGCTGTCCCCAAGATCAGAGAGACAGATAGGCAAATACAGGAAGTCACAGCCTACTGTGAGCAGAGGTTCACATGTGGAAACCACCATGTAACCAGTGCCAGGGTAAGAAAAACTGACCTGGCATTGATGAATTGCTGGAGGCTGAGTGTGGACAAGTCTGAGAGGTAAACATTCCAGGGAGACCTAGTCATAGAGGGGCTCCCAAAATTTTGTTGGTTTTACCTCCAGGAACTCAACTTGTTTCTCACAATAAACATCAGAGATAAATCACCTCATGCTTCTGGCAGGGGAAGGGGAAAAGAAACCATTTGAAATACACCAGAGCACTCTGTTTTTGTTAACAAGGCCTACTCTTGGGAGAAACTAGTTAACCAAAACCTAACCTACTGAAGTAGTATCAGAGCCTAACTGACCTGGGAAAAGGGAAATACCCAACTCCAGCTTCCTCTAGCCATCCTGTCCCACCTAAAGGGGGAGAAAAAACTGAGAAGCACTTGTGAAGCTCATAGTCCAGAGCCAGAGGCTCACTAAAAGACTGACACTCAATCATAGGATGGTAGATTGCCCCTCCCCCCACCTCACCACCACATTACTAAAAGCCCATTTACAGCAGTTCCTTTTACCCAGTATATCATGTTTACCTAGCAAGAAAAAATTACAAGGTGTACTAAAAGGCAGAAACCAGTTTGAAGAGACAGTACAAGCTTCAGGACCAGACATGGCAAGGATGTTGGAATTATCAGACTGAGAATGTAAAACAGCTATGATTAAAATGCTAAGGGCCCTAATGGATAAAGTAGATAGCATGCAAGAACAGATGGACAATACAAGCAGAAAGATGGAAATCCTAAGAAAGGACCAAAAGGAAATACTAGAGATAAGACACACTGTAATGGAAAATTTAAAATGCCTTTAATGGGCTTACTAGTAGACTATACACAGCTGAGGAAAGGATCTCTGAGCTTGAACATATCAATAGAAACCTCCAAAACTGAAAAATAAAGAGAACAAAGAAATCCTAGAACTACCATGACAGGCTGTGGAAGGAAGAATCAAAAAGCACAGAAAAGTAGGCAGGCTAAGAGGCACTGAATTGTGTTCTCTCCCACCTGTTGAATTCCCCATAACTCCTCCCTTGATATAGAGCCCTCAAAATCCCATCCATACTCTCTGGGTTTCTGCCAGTATATATTGATAAACTCCTGAAGTCTTTTGGAATATAGCTCCTCTTGTCAGACCCAGCACTTCAGTGGCTGGATTACCTTATGAATCAACCCTAGTTATTGACCTAGCAGTCAGGAGGGAAATTTGGGGTATATCCTGGTAGGGAGTTTGGTATATGATATCTTGCAAAGCAGCGGCCTCTGCACCATCTTCAAACAAAGGGGGAGAACTAGCCTTAAGTCTGTTTTGTCTGATAGCAGTATAATCACGCCAGTTGTCTTTTTGGTTACTGTTTGCATGGAGTATATTTTCCCCTTTTTTACTTTCAACTGAGTCTCTTGTAGACAATATATAGTTGGATCAATTATTTTATCTTTTCTGCTAATCTCTGATTTGGAGAGTTTAATCTACTTTCATTTAATGTAATTACTGGTAAGAAAGGAATTACTTCGGTCATTTTGTTATTGTTTCCTGCATGTTTCTCATTTTTTATTCCTCAATTCCTCCATTACTGCCCTCTTTCATCAACTGAATATTTTCTAGGGTACCACTTAAATTCCTTTTCCATTTCTTATACTATATATTTTTGTGTTATTTTCTTAGTGATTGCCCTAGGGATCACAGTTAACATCTTAAACTTATAACAACCCAGTTCAGATCAATGCCAACTTAATTTCAATAGTATACAAAATATATTCTTCTATAGAGCTCTGTCCTCATTTATGTTGGTATTGTCACAAATTACATCTTTATACATTATGTACTCATCAACATAGATTTATAATTATGGTATTAATGCAGATGTCTTTTAAATCAGGTAGAAAAAAAGTTACAAACTAAAAATACATTAACACTGACTTTTAATCTATATCATTACCTTTATCAGCATTCTTTATTTATTTATGTGAATTTGAGTGTCCTTTAGCATTTTTGTAGGACAGGTCTGCTAGTGACAAATTCACTCAGCTTTTATCTATCTGAGAATATCTTAATTTCTCCTTAATTAAAAAAATCAATTATTTTTATTAGTTCTCTTTAATAATAATTTATTTGGAAGGAATTTAGAACACCAATTTTTGAAGATAAACTCTATTTGTAAGATAAAACACAGAATACAGGTAGATTTGGAATGTCCTTCATTTTTGAAGGAGAGTTTTGCAAGATATAGAATTCTTGGTTGACAAAGTTTTCTTTTTTCCTTTCAGCACTTTGAATATGCCATTTCACTGACTTCTGGCTTCCATGGTTTCTGAGGAGAAACCAACTATTAATCTGTGTCTTAGTCCATTTGAGTTGCTATAATAAAATAGACTGGGTTGCTTATGGACAACAGAAATTTATTTCTCACAGTTCTGGAAGCTGGGAAGTCCAAAGTCAATGTGCAAGTGGATTCAGCCTCCAGTGAGAGCCTTCTTCCTATTCATAGTCAGATGTCTTTGTTGTGTCTTCACATGGTAGAAGGGGTGAGGGAGCTCTATGGGGTTTTTCATAAGGGCACTAATTCCATTCAATAAGGTTGCATCCTTATGTCTTAATCACCTCCCAAAAGCTGCACCTCCTAATGCCTTCACCTTAGAGGTTAGGGCTTCAACAGATGAATTTTAGGGGAACACGCACTCAGACCACAGCAATCTTACTGAAGACCCTTTGCACATCATGAGCTGCTTTCAAAAACTCTGTATTTGTCTTTCAACAATTTTATTGCAATATGTCTCAAAGTGTGGATATCTTTAAGTTTATCCTATGAGTTTGTTTTGTTTCTTGGATGTGTATGTTAATGTTTTTCATCAAATTTGGGAAGTTTGGGGGCATTATTTCTCCAAATATTATTTCTGCCCATTTCTTTGTCTTCTCTCCTTCTTGGACTTTGATTTATGCATATGTTGGTATGCTTGATGGTGTCCCAAAGTTCTCTCAGGCTTTTAATATTTTTCTTCATTCTCTTTTCTTTCTGCTCCTCAGACTATATAATCTGAATTGACACATTTTTAAGTCTGTTTATTTTGTCTTCCACCTATTTGAATCTGCTATTGAGCCCCTCAGTAAATTTTCATTTCAGTTATTGTGCTTTCAACTCCAGAAATTCTATTTGGTTCCTTTTTATAATTTCTATATCTTTATTGACTTTTTGTTTGTTTGTTTGTTTTTGGTGAGACATTGTTCTCATGGTTTCCTGTAGTTCTTTGGACATATTTAAAATAACTGATTTCTAAAAATAAAGAAAGAAAATAACTGATTTAAAGTCTTTCTCTAGTAAGTCCAATGTCTGGCTTCCTCAAGGACTATTTCTATTGCTCCTTTTTTTGTGTATGGGTTACACTTATTTGTTTCTTTGCATGCCTTGTAAATATTTTTTGTTGAAAACTGGACATTTAGAATATTATAATGTGGCAATTATAGAAGTCAGATTCTCTCCCCAACCCCAGGATTTTTGTTGCTGCTTACTGTAGTTGTTTGTTTAGTGACTTTTAAAACTAATTTTGTGAAGTCCATATTCTTTGTTATATATGGCCACTGAAGTCTCTGTTAGTTTAATGGGAAACTCATAATTGCAGAAAGGTTTATTTAATTTCTTATAACAACAGCAACAATAACAACAACAAAAATACAGCAAAGAAGAGGAAAAGGGCTCTGAGTGTGTGTGTTGGGGCATGCCTTCAATACTCAGCCAGGCAGTTTGTAACTCTGCCTTAGCCTTCACTTCCTGCTTGCACAGAACCCGAAGGTCAGTCAGAGATGAGAGCTTATGGCTTTCTCGGGTCTTTCTTGGACATGCACATAGCCCTGGGCATACCTGTAGTCTGCTAGAATCCCAGGAATATGTCAAGGCTTTTCAAAGGTCTTACTTCCAAAATACCTCATTATCCAGCTTTTTCTCCCAAGCTTCTTGGTTAGTTTGTTGCTTGCCCTGTTATCCATTGCTCCAGATAGCTGTAACTAACATAGCTTCCTGTAAACGTTTTTGAAAAACACCCCTAATTGTCATTTTATCTCTGGAAAAATTCTGAATTAGATGAGATAAGGAAAGCCCTTTGAGGTGGTCCTCTAGGAAGCCACCAGACAAGTCAAAAGAAACAACCACAATTTTTTGTGAGTAAAGTTCATTCTTCTCCCTCCAGTACCAATACTAGTACTGAGAATGTGGGATGTTATCGTTAAGGCCACTGCATGATGGGAAGTAGGTGATAAGACTAGAGTTAGTTAAAATTGCCACATGCTCACTGTTCTTATCGAGATTCAGCCTGTTTCTCTTGATTAAGCATTCCCCTGATTGCTGAAACCTCTTGGTTACTTTCCAGAGTTCTGAAAAAGTTGGTTCTGTTAGTTGTTGCCAGTTTTTTCATTGTTTTTATGGAACGATGAACTTTTGGCATTTCTTACTCTACCATTTGCACTAGCACCAGCCTTTAATATGGAGGAGTAGGCCATTTCTGAAGGCCCAGAGTCTTTAGGGGTATATGGTAAGCTAAGATTTTGACTGCATTGATCCAGATGCCCCTATTCCATATGTCATGGTCCTATTCCTTCACAATTCGGGCCATGATCTTGGTAAAGCAGGTTTGCTGGAGTTGAGAATTTTACTTTTCCTGGAGCTCTGTTACTCTTATAATTAAGTCCTGATCTTGACTCTCAGCTTTTTCTACCCACTGGCTGCAGGAGATAAGAGTCTCTTTTAATGCAGTTGGGATGGGGTGCTGATGGAAGGGAATTCATTGGCCTGGTGCAATGTCTCAAGCGTTTAAGAGGTACAGGGAAAATAATAATTACAAAGACTATGAAATTAGAAGTATGTTTCTGGGAGCACTTGATGCACTGGAGAAAAACAATAAAAAGTCAAGGATGATTAATCACCAATTAAAAGCTAACAGTAGAAGCTATAGAGCCTCCTTATAATGGTAATAGATACAATAATACTAAAAACTACGAAATAATCCAAATGATGTCACAAAAGGAGAGAAAAAGAAATACAAAACTCACAGGACAAACAGAATGTCTTTGGCAAAATGATAGACTTAAATTAAATATGTCATTAATTATATTATATAAAAGTAATAGGATATATATATGTGTGTGTATGTGTGTGTGTGTGTAGACCACCAAAAAAAGTTTATGTGACTATATTCTCAAAGAAACAAGCTTTATGGCAAAAAATGTTACTACAGATAAATTAGTTATTACTTCATAATGATTTTTTTAATGTTTGATCCACCAAGAAGATATACCCAATCTAAATGTGTATGTTTCTAATAAGAAGGCCCCAAAATAAAGTAAAATATAATTACAAAGGGAAAGCCCAATCCTTGATCATAGTGGAAGATTTCAATATACTTCTCTAAGTAGCTGATAGTATAAGCAGACAAAAATATCAGGAAAGATACAGAACATTTGCACAACTCAATTAACAAACATGACCTAACAAACATATAAAGAACAATGAACCCAACAACTGTAGAAAATAGCTTCTTTATCAACTTCAGTGAAACAATTACAAAAATTAACTGTAAACTGGTCCATAAGGCAAGTTTCAACACATTTTAAGAAATGGAGCATGTTCTCTGACCACATTGCTTATAAGCTAAAATTCAATAAAAGATAACTTAAAAATCATCATATACTTGAATTAAAAAATACACTTCTAAATGACTAAATAAGGACAAATAAGACATCACAATGAAAATAAGACAATGTTTTGAACTGAATTATGGAAATGATACATACCAAAATTTGTGTAACATAGCTAAAAATAGTGCCCACTATGAAATTTAAACCTTTAAATGTATATATCAGAAAAGGAAAAAGGCTGAAAATTAATGAGCTAAGCATCCTTATCAAGTAGGTAGAAAAAGAACAGCAAATTTAAGCCAAAGAAAGTAGAAAAAGTTCAATAAAACCAAAAATTGATTCTCTGGAAAGATTAATGAAGTGAATAAATCCATGTCAATACTGACAAGAAAAAAAGAGAGAGGACAGTATTAGGAATTTTAAAAAAGGATATAGCTATAGATCGTGTAGATACTACAAAGATAATAAAAAGGTATTATGAACAATTTTACACCAATAAATTAAAAAATTTAGATGAAGTGGACTAATTTCTAGAAAAATTCATGTCAAAAAGATGCAAGAAAAGAAAACCTGAATACTTCTACACCTGTTAAGTAAGTTGAATCTTTTAAAACTTCCCCAAACACACATACCCCCACCTCTATCCCAAAACACACACACACACACACACACACACACACACACACACACACACACACACACATGTCTAGATGACTTCATTCAAGAATTCTACCAAACATTTAGAGAAGAATTAATACCAGTATAACAAAACTCTTCCAGATAGTAGAAAAAGAGGGACCACTCCTATAC
>JAVSCE010021514.1:0-33866 GCA_032199065.1 Smutsia gigantea
AATCTTGACTGCCCAATTTCCACTGCTTTTTACTTCCATAATTAATGATACATATTCCTAGTAGACAGTCATTTAAAAAGAATCAAATAAATGTCTTCTGTGTGCTAGGCTTGGTGATAAGGAACATGAATTTTGGAGTCAGATTAATCTGTGTTCAAATTCTGACTGCAACCACTTGCTAGGAGAGTGTCTGTAGGCAAATTCCTTAACACTGTGTTTCAATTTCCTCGTCTGTAAAATGTGGATAATAATAGTACTTTTAGACTGTAAGGGGCTTAACGAACAGTAATCTCCACCTGATTCACATCTTTGCTGGGATAAGTTTTAGAATATCATCCTGAAACTGAACAAATGTAGCATAGTTCAAGTTTTTGTGCTTTAGCTAAATCTTATTTTTACCACAGTTTAACAATTCTATGTTACATGTGTCATCTTTTCACTGGTTCATGTTTCACAATGACCATCTCCTTTCGCTCTTAAATCCCATTTCCTTCCTCCACCCTCAAGCTGATTACCTCATATCTTTATTTATTACAGAGAAAATTTGTTTTCATCTGCCTTATTTCCACCTAAAAATATCACTTGTTTATCAATTTCACATCCTTCTTGTTTGTACTTTTGGTTAATCTGTATATTTGTCTTTATTTTCTCTTGAGCCCTAAGAGACATCCAACTACATTTACCTCTGACTCTTCATCCAGATTCAATATTTCTTTTTCCCTTAGCTACATTTTTACTATTCCATTTTCATGTAAGCACATATTTTCCTATTTTCAAGACTTGATGTATAATTTTTCCATCCTTGTTAATTATGGTTCCACTATTTGTCATCTTTTAAATACCAAGCATCTTTTAATGAGTCATCTGTACACAACTTTCTTTCTAAGTACATTCTGATCAATCTAGTTTCTTTATCCTGTTTTTCAGAGAAGTGGCCCTTCCTCTAGCCAAAGCTAATGCCCAGGTCTTTTATCCTTTTCCTTAATTTTTTAAAATTAATTTAATGTGTGAGTAGATAATGGAATCACATATTCCAAAAATTAAAACATCATAAAAACATAAAGAGTTTTGGTTCCAAACCCCTAGTCTCATCCACCATGTTTTACCATCCTTACATCCAACATAGTGCATTATTCTTTCCTCAACTTTATTGAGGTATAATTGACAAAAATTGTATTATTTAAAGTGTATAAAATGATTTTATATATGTATATATTATAAAATATTCACCACATTCAAGCTAATTAAGGTATCTGTCATCTCACATAGTCACTTTTTTGCATGTGTTTGTATATAATGAGAACTTTTAAGATCTTCTGTCTTGGAAAATTTCAAGTATACAGTACAATATTGACTATTGTCACGTTGTACATTAGATCTCCAAAGGGTATTCATCTTACTTAGCTGAAACTTAGTACACTTTGGACATCATCCCATTTTCCCCTACACCCAGTCTTTGATAACCATCTTTCTACTCTTTCTTTCAATGAGTCATCAGTTTAGATTCCACAAATAAGTGAGATCATGCAGTATTTGTCTTTCTGTGTTTGCCTTCTTTCACTTAGCATAATGGCCTCACAGTTAATCTATGTTGTCACAAATGACATAATTTCTTTTTTTGAGGTTAAATAATATTCCACTGTATATATTCATTCATTCACCGACATTTAGGTTGTTTCCCTATCTTGGGAAGTCCCAGTAGTAGAATTTCTGGATCACATGTCAGTTTTATTTTTAATATTTTGAGGAACCTCCATTTTACTTTCCATAATGACTATACCAATTGGCATTCCCACCAACAGTGTATAAAGGAGCCTTTTGCTCCAAATTCTCACCAACCTTTTGTCTTTCAGGTAATAGCCTTTTTTAACATTTATGAAGTGGTATTTCATTAGTTTTGGTTTGCATTTACATATTTGTTAGTAAAGTTGAGAACCTTTTCATGCACCTGGGGCCATTTTAATGCCTTCTTTTGAAAAATGTCTATTCATGTCTTTTGCTCATTTTTTTAAACCAGGGCACACATACTGCTAGTGAGTTGTATGAGTTTCTTATATATTTTGACTATTAACCCCTTATCTGAGACATGGTTTGCAAATATTTTCTCCAATTCCATAGGTTGCCTTTTCACTCTGATTGTTTTCTTTGCTGTACAAAAGCTTTTTAGTTTAAGGTAGTAGCACTTGTTTATTTCTGCTTTTGTTGCCTGTGCTTTAGGTGTCACATCCAAAAGACTGTCCAGACCAATGTCAAGGTTTTTCCTTATGTTTTCTTCTAGGAATTTTACAGTTTCAGGTCTTGCATTCAAGTCTTTAATCCATTTTGAGTTAATTTTGTATATGATGTGAAAGAAGTATCAAATTTCTGCATGTGGATATCCAGTTTTCCCAACTTTTATTGAAGAGGATGTCCTTTCCCCATTTTGTCTTCTTGGAATCCATGTTGAAGAACAGCTGTCTGTATATATATGAATTTATTTCTGGGTGTTCTATTTTTTTCTATTGTTCTGTGTGTCTGTTTTTATATTGTTTTTTAAACAATACCTTACTTTTTTCATTACTGTAACATGGTATATTTTGAAATCAGGTAGTGTGATGTTTCCAGCTTTGCTTTTACTGCTCAAGATCACTTTTGATTTTCAGACTTATGTGGTTCTATACGACTTTTAGGATATTTTTCTATGAAAAATGCCATTAGAATTTTCATAGGATTTACATTGACTTATGTAGATCACATTGTGTGGTGGGGAAATTTTGACTATAGTAATTCTTCTAATCCATTAACACAGATGTCTTTCCATTTATCTGTGTCTTCTTTAAATGACCTTCATCTTTTATCATTTTCAGTGTATAAGTCTTCCATTTCTTTGATTAAGTAGTTTATTATGTACTTTTTTCTTATCTTTCTTTCTTTTTTCTCTTTCTTTCTTCCTTCCTTTTTTGCTATTATGACTAGTATTGGTTTTTTTTAATTCCCTTTTGAGATAGTTGTGTATAGAAATACAGCTGAGTTTTATGTTGATTTTGTATCATGAAAATTTATTGAATTGGTTTATTACATCAAATATTTTTCTTGTTGAATGTTTAGCATTTTCTTCTTATATGATCAGGTCATCTACAAATGCAGATAAGTTTACTTTTCCTCTTCTTATTTGAATATATTTTATTATTTATTTCTCTTGTCTAATTATTGTTCTGTTTAGTACTTCTAGTACTATGCTAAATAAGTGTGTTAGGAATAGGCACCCTGTATTGTCTCTCACCTTAGAAGTAAAATGTACAACCTTTCACCATTGACTATGATGTTAGCCTGCACTTGTCATATATGGCCTTTATTATGTTCCTTATATACCCAATTCGTTGAGAGTTTTTATCATGAACAAATGTTGAATTTTGTCAAATTCTTATTGCATATATTGAGATGATCATTTTTTTCTTTCATTTTGTTAAAATGGTACATCACATTGATTTATGTGGTTGACACATCCTTGCATGTCAACAATAGATACCACTTGGTTATTACATATAACCCATTTAATATGCTTTTGAATTTGGACTGATTGTATTTTATTGAGGATTTTTGTGTCTATGTTATCAGCAATATCAGCCTGTAGACATCTTTTATTCTTTTCTTTTTGGCTTACATATTAAGGTGATGCTGGTCTCATAAAAATTGCTTCAAAGTGTTCCCTGTTCTTGTTTTTGAAGGAGTTTAAGAAGTATCAGATTCAACACCCATTTATGATAAAAAAGCCATCAAAAAAGTGGGTTAAGAAGGAATTGCCCAATATAATAAAGACCATATTTGGTAGACCCATAGCTAATATCATACTCAATGGTAAAAGCTGAAAGCCTTTCTTGTGAGATCAGGAACAAGATAAGGTTGCCGACTTTCACCACTTTTATACAACATGGTATTGCATGTCTTACCATGGAAAGTAGGCAAAAATAAATAAATAAATAAAAGACATACACATTGGAAAGGAAGAAGTAGAACTCACTATTTGCAGATGACATGAAATTATATATAGGAAATCCTAAATACTCTACCAAAAATGTGTTAGAACTAGTAAATAAATTCAGTAAAGTTACAGGCTACAAAATTAATATTCAAAAATACATTGCATTACCATATATTAATAATGAAGTATCAGAAAGAGAAATCAATAAAACAATCCCATTTACAATTGCATCAAAAGGAATAAAATACTGAGGAATAGATTTAACCCAGGAGGTCAAAGACGAGTACTGTGGAAACTAAAAGACACTGAGGAAATAAATGGAAGAAGACACAAATAAATGGAAAGATATTTTGTGATCATGGATTGGAAGAATTAATAATGTTACAATGTCCATACCACCTCATTTGGTATGGATACATATTCAAGGCCGTCCCTACCAAAGTGCCAATAGCACTTTTTACGGAATTAGAACAAAGAATCCCAAAATTTGTATGGAATGACAAAAGACCCTAAATAGCCAAAGCAATCTGGAGAAATAAAGAACTGAAGGTATCACATTCCTTCATTTCAAACTATACTACAAAGCTATAGTAATCAAAACTGTATGGTACTGGCATGAAAACAGACAGATCAATGGAACAGAATAGAGAACTCAGAAAAAACATGCATATATGGTCAATTAATCTATGACAAAGGAGCCAAGAATACACAATGGGGGAAAAGAGTATCTTCAACAAATGGTTTTGGGAAAACTGAACAGTTACATGCAAAAGAGTGAAACAGAACCACTATCTTACATTATATAGAAAAATAAATTTAATATGGATTAAATACTTGAAAGTACCCCCTGAAACAATAAAACTCCTAGAGGAAAACATAAGCAGTAAGCTCTTTACATTGTTCCTAGAAATAATATTTTTGGACCAATATCCTCAGGCAAGGGCAGCAAAAGCTAAAATAAACAAATGGGGTTACATCAAACTAAAAAGCTTTTGCATAGTGAGAAAACTATCAACAAAACAAAATGGAAAGCTACTCAATGGGAGAGGATATTTGCAAATTGTATATCCAATAAGGGTTTAATATCCAAAATATATAATAACTTATACTACTTAGTATCAAAAACAAACAACTCAATTAAAAAAAGGGCAGAGGACTTGAATAGAAGACATAAGAAGACATACAGATGGCCAACAGACACATGACAATGTGCTCAACATCACTAATCATCAAGGAAATGCAAATCAAAGCCACAATAAAGTATCACTTCACACATCAGATAGGTTATTATCAAAAAGACACACAAAAAATAAGTGTTGGCAATTTACATAAATATATATAATATATATAAATAGATCAAGTATCTATTATAGGTTTCACAACTTGTGACAACATGGATGGAACTCAGGGGTGTTATGCTAAGTGAAATAAGTCAGAGAAAAACAAATACCAAATGATTTCACTTATATGTGGAATCTAAAAAATAAAACTAATGAACAAAAAAACAAAACAGAAGCCAATTCATAGGTACAGGTAAAAAACTGTTCGGGATAGGTTAGGGAGATGGGAAAAATAGATGAAAGGGATTAAGAGATACAAACTTCAAATTATAATATCACTAATTTGTAGGGATGTAATCTACAGCATAGGGAATATAGTCAATAATGTTGTAATAACTGAATGGTGACAGATGGTAAATAGATTTATCATGGGGATCACTTCATAATGTATCAAATCATTGAATCATTATGATGTACACTTGAAACTAATAAGATATTGTATGTCAATTACACTTCAATAAAAAGCTGCAAATTTTATCATGCTGTGCTTTCTAGCTTTGCCCCCTTAAGTATACATATCTTATCTCTTTATATATATTTTTTCTTCACATTTTTTTCTATAAATTTATTATTTTGTAATAAAGATTACAGAAAAAGATATCTCATTTTTATTTATATTTACATAATGCAACAATTTACTTTGAAATTCATAGTCATAGAATATGGTTCAAAAATGTTTAGTAAACACTGTTTGAAGGTTTAACTAATAGAAAGCAGAGAGAGCACTTAAGTAATGAGTAGGCTTTCTCATTATATACAACATCATTTTTTCTCCTGATTTATACAAACTGCCTAAACATGAAATGTTTGTAGAGCTCAATAAAGATGTGAATAAATTCTGAATAATTCTTTAAGTAAAGCTGCACCTTCAAAGTGAGTAATAATTATTCATTAATGGGGATGTATTTTGATATAATTTCTTATAAATTGAAGTCATTCTTACCTAGAAAATATGTACTTTTTTCCTATATGAAAAAAATTATTGTCAACATTTCAATGTTAGTGGAAGCATCAATATAAGTGTATGTGTGACACAGAGTATATGCTCTACATATAGCAGCTAATCTTAATGCTTCACAATCTTTTGCAGCAACAATTCATTATAAAATTGTTTTGTGATTACATTAAACCCTTTTTGTAAAAACAAAAATTAGTATTGATATTCATTCTTTGAATGTTTGGTATAATTCACCCATGAAGCCATATAGTCCTATGCTCTTCTTCATTAGTAGGTTTTTGATTGATTCAGCGGGCTTAGCTATTGGTCTGCTCAGATTCTATTTCTTCCTGACTCAATTTTGGCAGATTGTATGTTTCTAGGAATTTATAAATTTCTTCCAAAGTATCCAATTTTTTGGCATATAATTGCTCATAACAGTCCATTATGATCCTTTTAAAGTTGGTAACAGCTTAACCTCAATCCCATACAAAAATACTATACTCCTATTACTCCCCACACACTTTCTGTTCCTGTAGTCATATTTTGCTTCTTATTATTTTTGTATCCATTAACAAATTTTTATTTAACTTTTATATGAGGGTTCAAAGTAATTTTCACACTACCATTAACATTCTTACTTTAATCTGTATTTTTATATATATCTATCTTACCAGTGAAATTCATTTTCTCAAATGCTTTCATGTTGATAATGTAGCTTGATTTTGTTTCAATTTAAATAACTCTTTTAAGCATTCCTTGTAAGTCTTGTAGTGTAAACTCGCTCAGTTTTTGTTTGTCTAAGACCTATCTTCCTACATTTTTAAAAGACAGTTTTTCCAGCTATAGTATTCTTGGTTCGAAGTATTTTTTTTTTATTTTGGTATCATTAATCTACAATTACATGTGCAACATTATAGTTACTAGACTCCCCCCATCATCAAGTCCCCACCACATACCCCATTACAGTCACTGTCCATCAGCATTGTGAGATGGTTGGAAGTATTTTTATTTCAGTTTTTTGAATATATCACCGAATTATCTTATGGTCTGCAATGTTTCTGCTGAGAAATCCACTGATAGGCCTGTAGGTCTTGCCTTACATGAGTTGATTTTCTCTTGTTATGTTCAAAAGCTGATTTCTCTTGCTTTTGGTTGATCCTGTTTGGGGATTTTTTTTTTAGTTTCATTAATGTGGATATCCATTTCCATCCCCAAAATATGGAACACTTCATGAATTTGTGTGACATCCTTGTGCAGTGCCATGCTCATCTTCTTTATATAGTTCGATTTTAGTGTATGTGCTGCTGAAGTGAGAGCATATTATTTTTAGTATGTTTATTTATATATCCTTCCATTTTTTCTTTAGGCAAATACAAGAAAAATTGAAATTTTTATTTTATTTACTAATGGGGATATTATTTTATTCCCATTTTATACAAAAATAGCATATTATGTACATTGCTCTATAATTTGCTTTTGTCACTTTGTATATCTTGGAGTCTTTGAAGTGCATTGGGGTATTCCTTTTCATTTATTAATACTATAAATATATACCATTCTGAGGATGAAGCATGGCTAAGTTCACTAGCCCACCATAGTTGTCCACTGAGTTGTTTCCTGTCTTTGGCTATCACAATCTTGCAATGAAAAGCCTTACACATATGTCGTGTGATGTATGTTTGTGTGTATTTTCTGTAGGACTGTTTCCAGAAGTAGAAATGCTAAGTCAAAAGAACATGCATTTAAGATATTGATAGATAATACCAAATTATACCCCATAAGTGTATCATTTTGCTTTACCCACCACTTATATATGTGATAACTATTTCCTCACCGTATTGTGGAGTGGAAAAAATAGTGGAGTTTCAGTGTAGTTTCAATTGGAAATTCTATTATGAGTGAGGTTGAGCATCTTTCCATATTTTAAGGAGCATTATTATTTCTTATACTGTGAATTGTTTGTTCATGTTTTTTGCCCCTCTTTAATTTTGTATTGTTATTCTTTATCTTTCTGTCTTCCTATGGAAATTTTTATGTTGGAAATATTAGGTCCCTTTCTGTTACAGAATTGTATCTTCTCAGTATGCCATTTATCCTTTGAATTTGCATAGCATATTTTTTTAATGAAGATTTAAAAATTGTTCACATAGTCAATTTTATCAGTATATCTTTGGAATAGATTATGGTATATAGATTGAGCTATGGATACAGTTTTGTTTTCCAAATCACTTTGTTCCAAAACCAGGTATGACAAAGTCAATTTTTACTCACACTGTTTCTGAATGTATTTGTTTATATCCAGAATTTGCATTTTATTCAAAAAGTTAGTGTATCTCTGTTAGTATCAGTCTGTTTTAATTATTCAACATTTATACCCTGTTTTATTATCTAGTTTGGCTGTGTTTGTATTCTTTTACTAAATGGTTATTCATTTAAGGCCAAACAAGAAGACAGGAGAGGCTCAGAAAAACACAAAATTTATTAGATTCACAGATTCTAGAGACAGAAGGCAAGGCTTACATGCAGTGGCATATGGAAGAGACACCTTGGTATTCAGAACACATAAGACAGGAGCAAAAGGAAAATTTAGGTTACTGCCTATGTTGGAGTTTCTGAAGGAATGCAAGGCAGGGAAAGAGGAACAGCTTAGAATTGGTTAGTTCAAATAGTTTCAGTGGACTTTGCACTATAGTTGTCCCTAGTTGCTTGGCACCTGGCTCTGGAATGCTAAAAGCAGACGGATAAATCCTCCTGGTGTGTGTGAGCCAAATAGAGGCATTATGGCTATGAATTGGTTAATTTGTGTATCAAAATATGTTCTCAAATGAGCCTTTTGCTATCTCTAAGAATTGGCTAGCCCCAGGAGGGGAAGCCTACCCCAGCAAGAAGGTCAAAATATCATGTCAGAAAACTTTTAAATATTGTAGTCCATGCTGGTGTCCCTCATAGTTCTCACTTTTCATCATTTTTATGACAATTAAAAAAAAATTTTAATTTATATAGAGTGAAATGTTCAGATTTTAAAGTGTGGAATTCAATGAGGTCTAAAAGTTACATATGCACCTTTGTAATAACTAAAATTATAGAAAAACCTTATCACTAATTAACTTCCCTCATGGCTTTTTCCAGTCAATCCTCAGGCCATGAGAGGCAATTATCTTTCTCCTTTTTTTTCACCATAAATCAGTTTGCCTTTTCTAGGACTTATTATAAATGGAAGTATATAATATGTATTTTTTGTATTTGGCCTCACTGATAAAAATATTTTAGATAGTCATTCATATTTTTGTATTGTGTACATTGTTTTTATTGCTGAGTACTATTCCATTTAATAGACATATGACAATTTAATTATCCCTTCACCGGTTTAAGGACATATTAATTGTTTACAGTTTTTAGCTACTTAAAGCTGCCTTGAGCATTATCATACAACTCTTTTTGTGGGCTTATATTTTCATTTCTCTAGGGTAAGTTGCTGGGTCATAAAGAATATGTCTCTCTTTCTCTCTCTCTCTCTCTCTGTGTATATGTATATATATATATATATATATATATATATATATATACACACATACATATATATATATATAAACATTCAAACTGTTATTCAAAGTCTGGTAGCATTTTACACTCCCATATGAGCATTCCAGTTGCTCCACATCCTTACTAATATTTCACGTTATCAGTCATTTTAACTCTAGTCATTCTAGCTTGTGTGAAGTGGTATTCTTTTGTTTTCATGGTGATTGCTGATATTGAGCATTTCTGAGGTGCTAAATAGGCCTTCATATATTTCCTTTTGTTAAGTGTCTATTTATATCATTGGTCCATTTAAATTGGTCTGCCTTTTTTAATTATCAAGTTGTAGAAATTCTTTATATATTCTGGTTAAGAGTCCTTTGTTTGATATGTATGTTGTAAAATATCTTCTCCTGGTCTATGAATAGTGTTTTCATTTATGTAATAGTATTTATTGATGAGCAGATGTTTTTACCAGCTTAGTGGAAAACGGTTTTGAGTCAAACAGGCTTGGGTTTGATTCTTAGCTCTCACACTTACTAGTTGGGTGACTTGGACAACCTATTTAATCTGAGTCTTACTGCTGTTATGGAAAATACTGGAAAACCTGGACTGGATCACTGATGGAAGAACCAAGCAGCATTCATAGGTCTTGGAGTGTTGAGGCTTTATTTTACACTGGCAGGCTCAGAGGGGAGTAATCTCCCAAGGTCTGAGCCCTGAGTACAAGCAAGGGGAGCAATTTGTATTATTTTGATATGTGGCATTTTGGCATGTGCAGGGCAAAAGACGAGCCTGGAGGAGGTGAGGAGGGAGCTGGGAGTGCTTTGTCAACTGGAGGATAAAAGCGGTTTGCTGACCTTGAGGGCTGTGTTGAATATTTTCCTTATCACTCCCCCAACCGATGCCCCTTTAAACACTTCATTTTAGGGGGCATCATCTTTTTGGTTTATGATAGGGTTATAATGGCTTGTATTTATACTTTTAATTGTTTTTATCTAGGATTTTTCCTTGTGACTTTTTCGTTAAAGTCCTGAGTACTTTTTGAAGAACACAAATGATTATGTTTTTATGCATTTGTCTGTATAGGCTTTGTGTGCACAAGTTGAAACGAGTCCTTCAGACTCTTGATAAGCCTGTGCTTAACAAAAAATACCCAGTTTTAATCAGTCCTAATTTATTTTTATGCAGCTGAGCATTATACTCCAGGCTGGCTTATTTGAGTGTGAGAGGACAGGTGCTAAAGGTGGAGGGCCACTGAGGGTAGCTCCCTTGTGTGATGACAATGCACTTTATAACTTTGTACAGTTAAATATTATAGAGAGGTACTTTGGAAATGCAGGCTGAGACTTGAGTTCAGCTAGGAGAGATAGTTAAGCACAGCAAAATAGTTTAATGATTACCTAATAGACAATAGAAAGGGCAACTTTTTGAGGAGCAGTTTAGTTAGAGGGGGCAGCAGCAGAGAATTTAATGCTCAGGATGAAAAATTCCATTCCACCGAGGGCCAGGATGAAAGATTCTATTCCAGCAAGGGCCAGGCGGACTGGTGTTCATTAGTCAAAGGGTAATCATCGATGCAGAGGCGGAGAGGATTCTGGAGGTCTGGCTGGGCCTTCCACTGATGTATTTCTTTGTCTGGATTATGTGCCTTTTTCACTCTGGAATGATGGACTCATGCAGTGATGCCTGTAACTTTGAGGGCAGTAAGAGTGGTTAGAACAACAATGTGGGGGCCAGTCCACTGAGATTTGAGGGGGTCCCTTTTTCAATTTGTGACCCAGACTGAGTCCCAGCCTGGAAGGAATGTACTGGGGTCCCTAAGGAGATTGGGGCTCTTTCTATGGTATATTGTTGCAGCTTATTTATGGTGGCTCTTAAGGCTTGGAGCTGTTCTCTTGCTTTCTTATTTCTTATCTGGAGTAGGTTCCCTGGGAGGCTTCCTAGACATGGAGAAGGGCGTCCATACACTAATTCAAAAGGGGAAAAGCCTTGAGTCTTAGGTGTGGAGCAAGAAATGCAGGAGAGCCAGGGGCAGTAGGTCTGGCCATGGGAGGCCAGTTTCTTTGAAAAACTTAGCTAGGGTTCCTTTGAGGGTGAGATTCATTCGCTCTACTTTTTGAACTTTGTGGCTTGAAGGCAGTGTGGGGTTTCCAGGTAATGTTGAGAGATTTAGTTAAAATCTGTATTGCATCTGCTACAAAAGCAGGTTTTTTGTCACTGTGAATTGTAGATGGTAGGATAATCTGGGGCACCATTTTTCTCTGGAGGACTTTGGCTATTTCCTGGCTTTGTTTTGTCCTGGTTGGGAAGGCTTTGACCAACCCAGAGCATGCACACACTATTACTACAAGGTATTTGTGTCCTCTGCTTGGCTGGACATCTGGGAAGTCTATCTCAAGGTTTTCAAATGGGGCAACTCCAGTTAGTTGGACACTTGGCAGGGGTCGTGGTGCAGATTGAACATTATTTCTGGCACAAGTCATGCTATGCTCACTTATTGCTCAGCTTAATAATGCTGGCAACTGGCTGATGTAGTATTGCTTTTTGAAGAGGGCTTCTAATGCAGTTTTTCTTAGGTGGGTGAGCTGATGGTATTTGCTGACTACATGCCTTCCAGTTGCAGTTGGGACAAAGATGTGTCTGTCAGGCAGCAACCATCTTTTTTTTTTAAGTTAGGGTACCTCCTTCAGCCATGACCCAGACCTTCTCTTTTTCAGTGTACTTGGGTGGAGGGGCTTCCGCTGGGGGCATTAGGGCCATGGTGAGGGAAGGAGCATTTTTTAAAATAATTTATTTTGGTATCATTAATCTACACTTATATGTGCAATATTATGGCTACTAAACTACCCCCTTCATCAGGACCCCCCCCACCAACCCCATTACAGTCACTGTCCATCAGTGCAGTGAGATACTATAGAATCACTACTTGTCCTCTCTTTGTACAGCCCTCCCCGTGACCCCTCAACATTACGTCTGCTAATCGTAATGCCCATTTTTCCCCCTTATCCCTCCCTTCCCACCCATCTTCTGCAGTCCCTTTCCCTTTGGTAACTATTAGTCCGTTCTTGGTTTCTGTGAATCTGCTGCTATTTTGTTCCTTTAGTTTTTTTCTTTGTTCTTATACTCAACAGATGAATGAAATCATTTGATACTTGTCTTTTTTGGCTTGGCTTATTTCACTGAGCATAATACCCTCTAGCTCCATCCACGTTGTTGCAAATGGTAGGATTTGTTTTCTTCTTATGGCTGAATAATATTCCATTGTGTATATGAACCACTCTTCTTTATCTATTCATCTACTGATGGACACTTAGGTTGCTTCCATTTCTTGGCTATTGTAAATAGTGCTATGATAAACAGAGGGGTGCATCTGTCTTTTTCAAATTGGGCTGCTGCACTCTTAGGGTAAATTCCTAGGAGTGGGATTCCTGGGTCAAACGGTATTTCTATTTTGAGTTTTTTGAGGAAACTCCATACTGCTTTCCACAATGGCTGAACTAATTTGCATTCCCACCAGCAGTATAGGAGGGTTCCCTTTTCTCCGCATCCTTGCCAACACTTGTTGTTTGTGTTTTGGATGTTGGCCACCCTCACTGGTGTGAGATGATATCTCTCTGTGGTTTTAATCTGCATTTCTCTGATGATTAGTGATGTGGAGCATCTTTTCATGTGCCTGTTGGCCATCTGAATTTCTTCTTTGGAGAAATGTCTATGCATGTCTTCTGCCCATTTCTTAATTGGATTATTTGCTTTTTGTTCGTTGAGGTGCATGAGTTCTTTATATATTTTGGATGTCAATCCCTTATCGGATACGTCATTTATGAATATATTCTCCCATACTGTAGGATGTCTTTTTGTTCTACTGATGGTGTCCTTTGCTGTACAGAAGCTTTTCAGCTTGATATAGTCCCACTTGTTCATTTTTGCTTTTGTTTCGCTTGCCTGGGGAGATATGTTCATGAAGAAGTCATTCATGTTTATGTCCAAGAGATTTTTGCCTATGTTTTTTTCTAAAAGTTTTATGGTTTCATGACTTACATTCAGGTCTTTGATCCATTTTGAGTTTACTTTTGTGTATGGGGATAGACAGTAGTCCAGTTTCATTCTCTTACATGTAGCTGTCCAGTTTTGCCAGCTGCTGAAGAGGCTGTCATCTCCTCATTGTATATCCAAGGCTCCTTTATCATATATTAATTGACTGTATATGTTTGGGTTAATGTTTGGATTTTCTATTCTGTTCCACTGATCTGTGGGTCTGTTTTTGTGCCAATACCAAATTGTCTTGATTACTGTGGCTTTGTCGTAGAGCTTGAAGTCAGGGAGTGTAATTCCCCCTGTTTTATTACTCCTTCTAAGGATTGCTTTGGCTATTCTGGGTCTTGAGGGAAGGAGCTTTATCTGTTTTTATTGGGTGCTGTTTTAGCTGACTTATCTGCCAGCTGGTTCCCCTGTGTTGTAGAGATGGGTTTTTTTTTGGTGTTCTTTGCAATGGAGAATTGCTACTTTTGAGAACCACACAGCCTTGAGAAGTTTTAGTATTGTGTCAGCCGAGAGTTGGAGAGAAATCGGTGTCCCTGTGTGTTTAAGAGGGACGGAACAGTATGGGGGACCTTGACATTTATTTTTTGTCTCAGGGTAAGTTTATCTGATTTTTTAATGAATAGATCTGTGGCTGCCAGTGTCCTGAGGCAGGGTGTCCATGCTGCCTCATTTGGGTTTTTTTTTTTTTTGAGAAGTATGCAACTGGCCACTGCCAGGGCTGAACAGTTTATGCGAGAACTTCGAGGGCTACTTTTTTTCATGTACGAAGAGATTGAAGGGCTTTTTTTGTATCTGGCATGCCTAGGGCTGCTGCCTGTTCTGAAGCAGCCTCTATTTTCAGGAAGATGGCTCTTGCCTCTTCTGTTTAGATAGTTGGGTTTTGGTCTTGGCCCCCCTAAGAGGCTGTGGAGGGGTCTTGCTATTGTCAAGAATCCAGGAATCCATATTTTGCAGAACCTGGTGGCCTCCAGGAACTTTCATATGCCTTTATTCATCTGGGGATGGGGTAAGGAGTTAATGACCTTTTTCTTCTCAGGCCCTAGTGCCCTTTCTCCCTGGGTGAGGAGGAAGCTCAGGTACCGGACTTGCTGCTGGAAGATCTGTGCCTTTTTTTTATGAGGCTCAGTGTCCTGAGTTTGACAGCTGTTGCAGGAGGGCCTTTGTGCCTTTTGTACAATTTTCTTGGGTGTCACTGGCAAGGAGCAGGTATCTATGTACTACAGGAGGGTGCAGCACGTGGCTTCCCTTGGAAAGCTGGCAAGGTCTGCCGCCAATGTTTCTCCAAAGAGAGTGGGTGAGTTCTTGAACCCTTGTGGAAGCCATGTCCATTTTAACTGTATCTGCCACCCCATATTCAGTTCAGTCAAGTTAAAGGCAAACAAGAGCTGGCTTTGGGGGGCCAGCCGGAGGCAGAAAAAGGCATCTTTTAAGTCTAGGCAACTGAACTATTTGTCAGACCCCAGGCTCTGGCTGAGGAGGATATACAGGTTTGGGACCACTGTGTGTAAAGAAACAGTCACTTTGTTAATGGCCCTCAGGTCTTGAAGAGTCCAGTACCTTCCTCTTGGCTTTTTGATGGGTACAAGTGGGGTGTTCCAAGGCGACTGACACTCAGTTAAAATGCCTGCTTCTTTGAGTCTGATCAGATGTTCCTGCATGCCTGCTCGCACCTCTTGTGAGAGGTGGTACTGCTGCTGTCTTTATGGCTGGGCCCCTGGAATCTATTCTACAATGACAGGGACTCACTTATGAGCAAGTCCAGGTGGGTTTTATTCAGCCCATACTGAGAGGAAGTGAGCTCTGAACTCAGGTGGGCTACTTGAGAGGGTCTGGGTACAGAATAGCCTCCACTCCTCTTCCCTACTTGTGGTTATTGTCAGTACAAAGGACCCTGGCTCTTCTTGGCCTGGGTTTAGGTAGAGATTGGTGTATCCATTTGTTTCAAAAGTTATTTGGGCTCTGAGCTTTGAGAGTATATCTTGGCTGAAGAGTGGAATGGGGCTCTTGGGCAGGTAGAGAAATTTATGTCAGGCTTTGTGGCTTCCAAGCTAACATTGGCAGGCTTGGCAAAATTGTTGCTGGACTGCTTATGTTCTGGTGGCTCCAAGAATAGTTGCAGTCTTTTTACTGAAGGGAGTTACAGGGAGGGTGACCACAGAGTGTTCTTCCCCTGTGGCAACCGTAAAAGTCGTGTGTTGTCCCCCCCACTTTCATTTTGACCATGGACTCATGGGGGCCGAGCATGAGAGAGCCCGGTCCTTGTCAATCTGGGTCTGTTCCTGCCAGAACAATGAGCTTTTCCCCATGAGGCTACTCCTGGCAGAGACTGAGCTTTGGGGCTTTGCCTCTGTTGGGGCATTCGTTTTTCCAATGCCCCTTCTCTTCACAGTAAGCACACTGGTCCCTGGTTAGGGGCACCCTAGGCTTCCCCCCTCTTGGTGACCAGCTTTTCTCTGCATTTTGGTGATCTCTTTCTTTTAGGGCAGCTGCCAGGAAGCTGGCCTTTTTAAAACTTTTTCCTTCAGCCTCTCTGTAAGCCTGAACTTCTCTGTTTAGATATACTTTGTTGGCAATTTAAATCAGTTGAGTGATATTTATCCTGGCAAAGCCTTCCAGTTTTTGGAACTTTTGTCTGATGTCTGGGGTGGCTTGAGCTACGAATGAGGTGTGACCAGTTGTTGGCTCCCTGGTGACTCAGGATTGAAGGAAGTGTAGATGCGATAAGCTTCACACAGTCTTTTATAACAGTCCCCAGGAAACTCTCCTGGTTGTTGAGTAACTGAAGATACTTTGGTCATGTTCATGGGCTTTTTGGACCTGGCTTTGATCCCCTGGAGGAGGGCATCCTGATATCAGCGGATCTGGTGCTGTTCCTCAGGGTTGGTGAAGTCCCACTTGGGGTGCTTCTTGGGGACAGCAATTTCAGTTCATGCACCCCAATCAAGGACCCTGGCTGCTTCCTCTCTTCCGTTGTGAACAGGGTTCAGAGAAGCTGCTGGCATTCTTTCCAGATTGGCCTATGAGTTTGGAAAAGAGATTTCTTGAGATCAACCAGGTCTTGTGGCTTTTCTGACAGTGTGCTGTGTTTTTAATTGAGGAGGTTAGTCATGGAGAAGGGTTGATAGTAAAGCATGGACCAGCCAGGCTGGATGGTCACATCTTCATTACACCTTTCAGGCTCCCACATCTCTTGCATCAGCATCTGAAGGGTGCCTGCTCCTGGTTGAGGGCACATTCTGGCTGCTGGTCTAGGGGAGAGTGGGTCCACTGTTTCTGGAGTTGGCCAGGAGGCTGATGGCAGCAGGGTTTCTGGGACCAGAGGCTGGGTGCTGATGGTCTTGGGGGTGCATAAGGTGGGGGCAGTATTAGCTCTTCCTCTGGATCACCAGCAAGAATTTGCGGAGGCTCAGGCTTCTGTTAATTCTTTGTGGGCTGCTTTGTTGCAGCGACTAAGACCCTATCCTGTCCCTGCCTGTTGCAAGGGAATCACATCCAAGGAGGAAGGGTCCTAACCGGGAGTTAATGTATGGGAACTGATTAGGATGACCTGGATCTCTAGTGATGACCCACCAGACTCGACAGATTGTTGGGATTTCTAGGGTTCCTTCTAGAGGCCACCCTGCACTAAAGGTGGGCTATACAGATTCACACCCAACACTAAAGGTGGGCTATATGGAATCACACAGGATTTTCAGCTTGCCAGGAGTTAATTTTACTCTGTAATTTTCTGAAAATTCATTCTTGAAATTTTTGATCATGGTGTCGAGAACTGTGGGTTTGCTGTGCCCTCACCCCATGATGTGTCTGTGTAATGGTGCCATGACAACAGACAAGGGAGAGGTGCCTCCTCTAAAGAGCAGACCAGTCAGATGCCTGCCCATTCACTCTCCTCTCAGAGAATTTAGTCAGCCTTGACTAAGGTGTACCCGTATAAGTCCCAGGCCAGGTCAGCCAAAGATGAGTCACCATTATGTTGTGGCAGCTAACAACGAATGTGGATGAAGGCCCACACAGATTCCATAGTACAGGCCATGGAATCACAGATTCAGTACAGACTGAATGGCTTTCATGCTTTACACACACTCACACACTCAGACCAGAGTTTAAACATTCCCCCCCATGGGAATGTCTACCTGTGAGACTTCTAAGAAGTCTCTGGGAGGTGATCAGGCTCCCCTTCCATTCCAATGGGTGGGACTGGCTGGGTCAGGTGTCCCGGGGCCTTACCAGATTCAACATTGGAACCAGGTCCTCAGCTGCCAAGCCTCCTTGAGTCTGGTGGGAACAGCGGAGTGGGGCAGGCCCAGGGGTACCAGGCAGGAGACTGCCGAAAGATCAGGCAGGGTGCGCCTTCTCTGTTGTGATCTCCTGTTCCATCACCTCTGCCATTGCCCCAAAAGTGGCAACAATGGGCCAGCGCTGTTGGGTTTCCTGGTCAGGGAACCAAATGTTACAGAACATACTGGAAAACCTGGACTGGATCACTGACGGGAGAACCAAGCAACACTCAGAGGTCTTGGAGTTTTGAGGTTTATTTTACCCCGTTGGGCCGAGAGGGGAGTAATCTCCCAAGGTCTGAGCCCTGAGCACAAGCAAGGGGAGCAATTTATATTATTTTGATGTGTGGCATTTTGGCATGAGCAGGGAAAAATAGGAGCCTGGAGAAGGGGAGGAGGCAGTTGGGAGTGCTTTGCCACCTGGAGGAAAAATGCTGCTTGCTGACCTTGACGACTGTGTGGAATGTTTTCCTTATCACTGCAAACAATACATACATTATAACACTTTTATTGAGTCTTAAATTATATTCATTTACTCATTTTGTGAATATTTGATGAGGGTTTATTATATGACATTTGGTGCTCTAGGCTCTGGAGATATAGTGGGAATAAGGTTGACAAGGTACCTGCTTTCATGGAGCTGATAAATGAATACATAAACCATACAATTTCAGATATAGGTAAATGCTATGAAGGCCATGAAATAGATAATATGGTGAAGAATGACTAAACATAATATCACTTCAGATTGTATGGTCATAGAAAAAATCTGAAATTGAGACATTTGACCTGAATTCTGAAAGAAGTGATGGAATACATCATAGAAACCATTGTGGAGATCAAATTTCAGGATAAGGGGGTTTCTAGACAGGGGAAAATGAAATGTATAGATTGTGAGGAAGGATACATTTGGTTTGTTACAGGAACAGAAGACCAGTGTGGCTGGAGCCGAGTGAGATGGTGAATGATACAATATGACATTGGAAAGTTTATCAACAACCAGATTATGTAGGGTCTTATACAACATGGCAAGTAGCTTGGGTTTTATTCTAAGTGCAGTAAAAAATGTATGTAATCTGCCATGGGTACTTAATAAGTGTTAGTCATGTTGCCACATTCCCTTATTAAAATACCTTAGTATTTATAGCATATAGAAATAAACTATAAAGAGTATTCTATACCACTTCAAGCATTGTTTTATAATGGAACTCAATCTCCTTGATGGCAAGCTCCATATCACCACTGGCTCCAAATGTAATGCTGATTCTCAATTGATTCATTATAGCACACAATACTGCAAACCACTCATTTCAACCTCTAATTCTGATGTTATTAAAATATCATCTATTAACCCAGGAATTCAATCAACATTTGTTGAAAACATATCACATACCAAACATCAAGCTAAACACTGGGGACACAATGTGAAATATGTCAGATACAGTTCATCCTCAAACTAGCAGATGTATAAACATAAGTCAGAATAATTCAAATAGTCCTCCAGGTTACATACTTTCTCAGGTTTTTGGTTTAGAGCTAAATATACCTTTAAACAGAAAATAAGTTGAATATTATACTCCTACACATAGCTCTAATCAGGACTGGTGTTTCAATTTTTGAAAACTTTTTAACTAATTACAGATAAGAAGTGAGGCATATGGGCAAGAGTGAACCTATTTCTAGTGGTAGGAGTCTAGGTTAGTGCATCTCCAACTATCTGTAATAAAGAATTCATTTGTTTTTTTTATAAATATTTGAAAATTTCAATCCCTTTTGGATTAATACTTTTGTAAAATACAATGAACATAATTTAGAATAACAGTCCCACTTTTAGATGTTGCAGCAATGCCAAATTTTTACAAGTTTCTAAACACTTTCTCAATTTCTATATTGAGTTAGTGTACCACAAATAAGCTGTTAACCTACTTGCAATGGTCTACAGACCACATTTTGTGGAACATTAAACTGAGGGAGAAGGCAAGGTGAATTCTACAGATGAAGTGGTGGTAGAATATATATTATAACTAAAACATTAAGGTCCTTGAATAAAAGGAAAATAAGGAATTATAATTAATGTAGCAGATATAAAATTTACATAAATCAGATAATTCATTTATGTAATCATTCAATAACCATCTATTAAATACCTTAAATATGCAGTCATCTTCTTGAGGGCAGGAATGAAATTTTATTTATCTCTCTATTTCCATTACTTTACACAGTGTCAGGTACTTTCTCAGTGTTTGAGGAATTAATTAATAGGCTTATAAGGATAGTCTGGGATTAACATCCAAATCTGTTTCAAAATTAGGATATTTTCAGATTTGTGAATTACAGGAGCTTATCTTCAAGCATTTAAAATATGACGTATTTTAGATTTAATGAAATCCATGGTTTCTATTTTGTGAAAATAGTACATGCATTCAACAAAAGTATCTTTAAACAAGTAAACAAATGACACAGTTCTCTTAGAGGTAACAAAAATGACTCATTAAAAATTAGTCATATTACTTCCTCCAAAATTAATATAACTTAAGTACTCTACAAATACCTATACTTACAAACTTATAGTAAACATATCAGAATTTCACAATATTTGAAATTTGAGTCCTAATAAATTAGGATCTTTATCTATTTCACAGTCATAATCTTTTCTGTCCCTTAAATAGTTGTGGAAACAGTAAGGACTTTGCATTTAGGTGTTATTATTAAGACTTGAATCTGTTTGTATGATTACAGTGTCAGCATTATATTTTTAGCACATGTCTCCCCTTATTTTCTTTTCTGTGCAAAAAGCAATTCTGATGCTGAAAGAACAATGAATTGGCTTTCAGTGGTACCAGTTTTCAGTCTGGCTTTTTGAATGACTGGTAACATAGGCCAAAATACATAAAGTCTCTAGATCTTAATTTCTTCACTTTTAAAATGAGAGAATTAAAGTGTTCCCTAAGGCCCCATTCAATGTTAATATTAATTAATTCTGTAGATGAGTCAACAAGTACTCTTTGAACACTCACTGTGGTAACACACCAATCCAGGCACTGTCAGGAGAAAGAGTTTATTGCATTATAATTGGGTAAAAAGATAATAATCAGATGGATATAAATATATCAGATGGAGATAAGTGCTTGAGGCAAAATAAAATAGGATAAAGCATCAAAAGTAATGAAGGCTTATGTGAAGAGGTGTCATTTGTGAAAATTAATGAATGAAATTATTATTTTAAGGTAAATGTACATTTACTTGCAGTTGTAAGAAATAATATAGAGAAATCTATGTATCATTTACCTAATTTCCTCCAATGGTAACATCTTGCAAAACTATGGTATAATATCACAACCATGATTATGACATTTATGCAATCCATTTATCTTTTTGAGATTTCACTAGTTTTATATGTGCTTATCTGTGTATGCATGTATGTGTATGTGTGTGCAATTTCTATGCAATTTTATCACATATGTAGGTGATCACCACCATTGTCAAGATACAGAGTGGTTCAGTTACCACAAGGATACCTAATACTTCCTTTTTATAACTGCGCTCAGCTCCTCTACCCCCCATTAATGAAGTCATAATGCATGTAAGCTTTTGGGATTAGCTTTTTTTCTTATTCACCATAAATTGCTGGAGATTTATCCAAGTGGTTGCAATTGTTCATTTTTTATATTGCTGAGTAGTATTCTATGATACGATTACCACAGTTTATTTAGTATTCACCCATTGAGGGAGTTTTGTGTTATTCCCAGTTTTGGGAAATAAAAGTGATGCTGATAGAGCATGACATCAGTAAGCTGGCAAACCAGGAAGATCTAAGCCATGATTGCCTCCATAGAAACACCAAGTAAATAATACAGACTGACTAATATAGCTTTGTGGACACTCTGAAAAACAGTAAAAAGTCTGCAAAAACCAAGCAAATGAACCAATCAAGAAAATGTCACACTCAAAATGGTAGGGAATTTTGTGGCATTTAGCTCACCCTTTCTTTACGCCTCCTTGGTATGACATGCTGGAGGAGAAATCCAATTCCTTTTACCTCCCTTGATATAGATGGAAAGGAATGGAACTTATGTGTAGTGTTCTGGCTTGTTTGTGGGCTGCCTGAGTGACTGGCTCTGCATTTCTGCCTCAGATTACAGATGGGATCAGCAAAATGGTTTGGAGCTCAGGATTAAAAGGTAGAAGGAAGTGGCAGATTTTTTGGCATATGAAAATAGCAGGAGGACTACTGGAGCAAGAGATTATGGGAAGAGGGATACAATAGAAAACCTAAGGTCATGAGAAGCAGGGATGAGATACTAAAGTAAATTTAGACATTAAAAACAGCCATGCATAGAGGAGAATTGGGATGAAAAAGCACACACACACACAATCCCAAGAAAGATTTATGCACATAAAAGATCTGAGAAGACTTTAAGCCTTCATGCCAGGCTGATTAGTGGAAGTCTTCACCCACACAGGGCCAGTGTACAAAGACTGGAAGAGATGACTATTTTTTCAGTACCTAATTTTCAACAAAAGATCACAAAGCATACAAAAGAGGAAAGCACGGCTCATTCAATAGAACAAAGTTAATTTCCAGAAACTGACCCTAAAGAAACACACTTTCATCTTAGTAGAAAAACACTTTAAAAGAACTGTTTTAAATATGTTCAAAGAAGTAAAGGAAAATAGGGGCACAGGACTAAAGGAAATCAGGAAAACAGTTTAGGAACAAAATGAAAATATCAACAAAGATAAATAATTGAAAAGAACCAAACAGGAATTATGTAGCAGAACATTATAACGGAATCAAAAAATTCACTAGAGAGGTTCAACAGTATACTCTAACAAGTAAAAGAAAGAATTTTGAAGACAGAACAATTGAAATTATCAAGTCTTGGGTGTAAAAAGGAATAAGAATGAAGAAAAGTGAACAGAGCCTAAGGGACTTATGGGACAGCATTAAAAGGATTAATGTAAGCTTTATGGGCATCTCATAAAGGTATGATAAAGAGGCAGAGATTATCTTAAGAAATAAAGGCTCCAAATATCCCAAGTTTGTGGAAAGATGTGAGAATATTGATATACAAATACCAGAAGCTTACCAAATTCCAGGTAGGTTAAACCCTGCAAAAATTTTGCAAGCCAGAAGACAGTGGGGTAAAATATTGAAAGTGATGAAATATGAAAACTGCCAAAAAATTCTATATAGTGTAAAATGGTTTATCAAAAATAAGGATAAAATTAAGATATTCTCAGACTTTAAAAAAAGCTGAAGGAGTTCACTACCACTAGACATGTCCTACAAGAAACACTAAATGCTAAAGAAAGTTCTGTAAGTTGAAATGGAAGGACAAAAGACAGTAACTTGAAACCATACAAAAATATAAAGTTCTCTGGTAAAGGTAAATACATAGAGTTGATAATGTGGGTAATGAGGGAGGATATATATGTGCAGGGGTGGGAGTATTGGGGAAATATCTATACCTTCTGCTTAATTTTGCTATGAACATAAAACTTCTCTTAAAAAAGTGTATTCCAAAGAACATTGTTGGAAAGGATATGGAGAAATTGGAAACTTGTGCATTGCTGGGGGGAATATAAAATGGTACAGCTATTATGGAAAACAATATAGTGGATTCTCAAAAAATTAAACATAGAATTAACATGTGATTCAGCAATTCTACTTCTGGGTATATCTTCAAAAGAATTGAAAGCAAAGTCTTGAGCATATGTTTGTACACCAGCATTCACAGAGCTTTATTCACAGTATGCAAAGTGTAGAAGCAACCCAATTGTCCATCAATAGATATGGGATAAACAAAATATGGCATATATATACATTATTCTATTATTCAACCTTAAAAGAAAGGAAATTCTGACACATGATACATTAAGGATGAGGTACTTGGAGTACTCAAATTCATAGGTACTTGGAGTACTCAAATTCATACAGAGAGTAGAATGGTGGTTGTGAAGGGCTGGAAGTAGAGGGGAATGGAGAATTATTTTTAAAGAATACAGAGTTTCAATTTCCCAAGAAGGAAAAGTAGTGGATGGTGGAAAAAGAGATAGATGGTGCTGGTGTCTACAAAACAATGTGAATGTACTTAATGACGCTGAACTGTATACTTAAAAATAGTTAAAGTGATACATTTTGTTATGTGTATTTTAACACAATTTTAAAAAGAATGAATATATGTCATTTATGTACAGGCTTTTGCATGAATATGTTTTCATTTTCCTCAGATAAATGCCCAAGTCTGATTGCTTAGTTTTATGGCAATTGCATGTTGAGTTTTGTGAGAAGCTGCCAAAGTGTTTCCAGAGTAAACACTACATCTTAAATTCCCATAAACACAAGCATGACTTATTTATACACTTTCTCTGAATTCTTACTAGCATTTGCTGTTGTCACTATTTTTTATTTTAGCCATTCTGGTAGGTGTGTCATGATATATTTTTGTGGTTTTATTTAAAAATTTTTAATGGCTAATGAAGTTGACAGTCTTTTTATGTGTTAATTTGCCATTTGTATATTTTCTTAACTTGCTCCATGAAATCCTATTTGAAAAGAATAAAACGACAAGCTACAAATTGGGATAAAATATTTGCAAATCATGTATCTGAGAAGTGTTTTTTATATAAATTTATTTTAGCAAACAATCTAATTATAATATGGGAAAAGACATGAAGCAACAACTGACCAAAGAAGATATACAAATAGCTGATGCACTTTAAGTTTTGTATATAGCATGAGGTTTAGGTTTCCAAGGATTATTTTTTCTTTTGCTATGGATGTCCAATTGCTTTGAAACCATTTTTTGAAAGTCTATCTCCCAGAGAATTGCTTCTATATCTTTATAAAAATTCAACTGGGTATATCTTTGTGAGTTTGGGTAGGCATATTCTGTTTCTTTGATCTATGTGTCTATCCCTCAATCAATAGTACAGTGTCTTGATTACTGTAGCTATATAGAAAGCCTTAATATCATATACAGTAGTTTCTCCCATGTTACTCTTTTTCAGATTGTTTTCACCATTCTAAGGTTTATGGTACTTCATATAATTTTAGAATTAGCCAGGCTATGTATGTAAATAAACAAAGAAAAGCCCTTCTGGTATGTTGATAGGAATTAGTTATATTTCAGTTTGGGAGATTTGGCACCTTTACTGTGGTGAACATCATCATTTTCCCATACATTTAGATCTTCTATGATTTCCGCATATTTAGATCTATGATTTATTAGCATTTTGTAAGTTTCAACATACAGATCCTGTACATTTTAATTAAATTTATATTTAACTAATTTTCTCACAACAATTGAAAATGGTATCATGCTTTAAATTTCAGTTTCCATGTATTCATTGTTAGTATAGAAATCTGATTGATTTTTACATATTGATCTTATATCCTGCAGCCTTGGAGAATTTACTGAATAGCTGAAGACATGTTTTCGTAGATTCCTTTGGATTTGCTTTACAGACAATTATTCCGCCTGCAAATAGTGCCTATTCTATAATTTTTATTTACAATCTGAATTCCTTTAAGTTTTTTTCTTGTTTTATTGAAGTGGGAAACCTCCAAGTACTGTGTAAAGTAAGAGTGGTTGTGGTGGATCTTTTTACTTTGTTCCAATCTTAAAGGCAGCCATTTTTCATCATTAAGTTTGATGTCACTTATAGTTTTTTTGGTAGATGTTATTTATCAAATTGAGGATTTCTTTTCTTACTTAAATTGCTGAGAGATTTTTAAAATTCACGAGTGTGTTCAATTTTGTCAAATTCTTTTTCTGCATCAATTGAAATCACATGTTTTTTCTCCTTTGAATTGTTAATATTGTGGATTATAGTGCTGACATTCAAAGGCTGAGCCAAATTTACCTATATGGAATAAATATTAAAAAAAAATTAAAAGTATTTTTATTGGTGTAAAAACTATAACAGATTTACCCTTTGGAAAAATTTTATTGGTTACAATATATATATTTTTTATGTATTGCTGGGGTTTTTTGCTACTATTTAATTGAAGACTTTTGCATATACATTCATGAAAGATATTGGTCTGTAGTTTTTCTTTCCGGTTTTAGCATAGAAATTGTGTAAAATTCGTATCAGTTCTTCAAATGTTGGGTAAAATTCTACATCTAATTCATTTCGGATTGATGCTTTTAAATTACAAATTCAGTTTCTTTAATGGTTATAAAATTATTAAGGGTATTTATTTAAACTTGGTTTACCCATGGTACTTTGTCATTTTTGAGAAATTGACACATTTTTTCCTAAGTTGTCAAATTTATGGGCATAAACCTATAACATTTCCTTTTTACCCTTTTGTTGACTGAAAATTGCAGTGATACACCTTGTTTTATTTCTGATATAAGTGATTTCTCACTTTTCTCCTTTTAAATTTGTCAGCCTTGCTAGTGGTTTATTAATTTTATTCTTTTTTTTCAAAATCTAGCTTTTCACTTTATCAATTTCCTGTTGTTCTCATGTTTTCAAGCTTATTTTGAAATTTAATTCCTCCATCCTTGCATTTCCTTCATTCTTAAGGATTTGTATGCATTTTGCTCTTACTTTTCTAGTTACATGACATAGGAACTTAGCTTTTTTTTTTTTTATTTGGTACCTATACTTTTACCTAAGGTAACAATTTAGTTCTATGAATTTCCATTTCAGCATTGCTTAAACTGAATTATGCAAGTTAAAAAAATAAAATTATAACACAGTATCATTTTAAACATTCCTAAGTGTATGTTTCAGTGCCATTAAAATAATTCACAAATTTGATGGAGTTCCACTTATTTATTTTTCCTTGTTATGCCTTTTCTTTTGGAGTCGGGTCAGAAATAAACATTGCCAAAACTGATGTCAAGAGCTTACTGCCTATGTTTTTTCCTACAATTTTATGGTTTTGGGTCTTAAGTTCAACTCTTTAATCTATAATTAGATAATTTATGTGTATGGTGTAAGACAGAGGTCCAGTTTCATTCTTTTGAATATAGCTGTCAAGTTTTATCAGCATCATTTATTGAAGATTGTCATTTTCCCGTTGTATATTCTTGGCTCATTTGTGCTAAATTAATTGACCATATTTGAATTAGTCGATTTATTTTTGGTATGTCTATCTCCATTAACCTATGTTTCTATTTTTAGGCCAGTAACATATTGTTTCTGTTATAGTAGTCTTGTAAGAGAGTTTAGAATCAAGAAGTGTGATGCCTCCAGCTTTTTTATTCCTTCTGAAGATTGCTTTGGCTATGCAGTGTCTTTTGTGGTTACATATAAATTTTAGCACTGTTTTTTTTTTATATTTCTGTGAGAACTGTAATTGGAATTTTTATAGCGATTGCATTGAATCTGTAGATTGCTTTGGGTAGTGTGGACATTTTAACAATATTATTACAACCCATGAGCATAGAATATCTTTCCATTTATTTGTGTCTTCTTCAGTTTTTTTCAACAATGTCTTATGGTTTTTAGTGTACACATCTTTCACCAACTTGGTTAAATTTATTCCTAAGTATATTATTTTTGATGCAATTTGTAATTGGGATTGTATTTATGTTGTATCCTGGAAATGTACTGAATATGTTTATTAGTTCTAAACATTTTTTGGTGGAGTCTTCAGGGTTTACTACACATAATGTCATGTCATTTGCAAAGAGTGACAGTTTTACTTCTTCCTTTCTGGTTTGAATGTATTTACCTCTTTTTCTTGCCTAATTCTCCTAGCTAGTGTTACTGGTCGAGGAGTTATTATTCTTCCCAGGGTTATGTCTTGGAGGCTATGAGGAATGAAGCCAGCAGACAAGAGTACAGAGAAACCAGAAAAGCTTTTAATGAGGAATGTAAAAGAAAGAAAATAAACTGTCCTGTTAATAGGGAGGGGCTTCAAGGACAGATGCCATTAGGGGTGCAGTGTCTAGGGTTTATAAGCAAAAAAAATGGAGAAATTTACATGACTGGCAATGGGGCTTGTTCCTAGGGCTCAGCTGAGATCAAAAGAAAAACTCCCTTGTTTTTCAGGCTGAATTTTCCAGGTGTCCAGGATGTGGCTTCTTGTTTACTGCAAAGGCTTGACCCTAGGTCCTTCCTGACTGCAACTTACTGGGACCTTGAAGCTTGCCAGGGCCTTGAAACTCTATCTGCCTGTGTGTCACTAACAACTTCATCAATCCCCCTCAGAAGAGGTAACCCTAACTGCCATTAGGGAGAAGGGTGAAGACTGCTCATGCTGCTTCCTGCTGGCAATGGGTGAGGGCTGGGGAATGGCAGTGTGGGTTCATTCTCTGAGTGGCCTACAATAGAAGATGTGAGACATTGTCATATAGGGTTTCATTTGCATCACCATGTAAAGCTTGATGGACTCTAACTGAGAGGAGATTAAATTTAACAGCTAGGTTAAAAACGCAGGGTCCAAGCATAATGAGCAAGAAAATCAATACAATGAGACCTAGATATGGCAGGAGCAAATGAACAATTTTAAATCGGACAGAATCCCACCAGGCAGATATTTTGTTGACCTTGGTGATAAATTGGTCTGGGCTTTCAAGGTGGGTGAGGACCTTTCCTGTTTTATTGATGTAAAAACAGCATTCTTTCTTGAGGTATGTGTGAATGCTTCCCACCGATGCAGTCAGGAGATCCAGAGCCCTGCGATTTTGTAAGACCACCCCAGCCAGGGAATCAACTTATCCTACCGGGTGGCAGATTCCCTCGGTAGTTTCCCTGAGCTGCTGTGACAAGCACACAGATGTTGCTCCTAGGGTCTCTCCCATCAATTCCAGAATGACAGTGACAATGGGCATGAGTATGGTGTATGTCCCTCCAGTTCTCTGGATCTGGAGTCTCAGAGGATGAGACATGGAAATGTCCCCAGGTGTGTAGTCAGTGCCGGGACCCAGTAGTGCCAGTGAATGTCTCCCACACTGAGACAGGAACCATGTGCTTAGACAGAGTAGGGTGAGGGCCTCTGTAAAAAACAAAACAAGATAACCATTGTGAGATTTGCTTTGGCCTGCTGGGGAGCCCAGCTTATTTTTCTAACTTTACCCAAGTGCTGCCTTTCTTCCTCCAGCCCTAAACAAATGATTTATTGCAACTTGGGCAATGTAGCAAGTAAGCCCAAAACTACTGAAAGCCCAAAACAACATAGTAAAAAAACAGGAAGGATTCCATCTTGAAACCCAATTAGTTAAAAGTAAAACAATGACTCAACCCACCTTGGGAGCAAAGCAGGCACCCTTGAGTGATATGCTCCCAGACCAGGAAGCTGCTATCCTGGGAGGAAATCAGATCAGTAAACTTCTTGTAAATAACCAGGAAGACTAATAAGAAACTTAGTGGAAGAAAACACTAACAGGTGTATATCCCTAGCTCTTTGTCTCTCAACTGCCTAAAAAACCCCCTAGACAATGCACCATCCTGGACTCCCTTGTCCTCTCCTGGTGTGAGCCAAGAACTCTGTCCTTTCACTATATCTCTAAATAAAATCCTGTACCTTGCTCTCCTACCTTGACTGTTCAGGAAGTTCATTCTTCAGCTCCATGAACAAGAACCCAAGCATCATCTTTGGGGGCTCATCCGGGATAGTTTCAGAGGTGAGTATCAGCATCCAAGCCTGCTTTTTCTTTCACTGTCCTTATAGAAGGAAGCCATCTACGGCACACAAAATCGGGTTCTTGTCAGCCACCTAAGTGGGATTAGCCTGGCTGTCGATCTCAAAGTCTCAAGTGACAGGTTCCCCTGAGTCTTCCTCAGTGGATTCCCCATCTTCCATGAGAGCCAGAAATTTCACCTGAGTGGAGGCCAGGATTCCCTTTAAGCAGCATCTCCTTGGATGCGAGGGACTGTGAGGAAAGCCGGGCAACTGCGAGAGTCTAGGCTGAGGCTACACTTCAGCGGCTTCTCAAAGGTCCTCGTGTCTGGTATCAGACCCTGACAGCATGACTGGGTATCCATAAGGAGTATCTCTCTGTCTCTGACTTACAGCCTGCCTGTTTAGACCGCCCTGGCCTCAGGCCGCCCTGGCCTCTGAGTGAGGCAGGGGGTGTGTCTAACTCTCTTCTAACTCCATCAGTTTCACGGAACCCAATGCTCACCCCCGCAAGGTAGGAGATCCAAGCTTCATTCTTATTCCTGACTTAATACTATACCTTTTTATCTCAAAAATGTGTCTGGGCACCCGTTAGCCACTTAAAAGATTATTAGCGTCGGCTACCAATCCTAAGTCTCCAGTGAAAGGTTTCCCGGTTTCTTCTGCTCCTTTTTCCCCTGCCACTGGATGGACAGGAATGTCGGGGAGTGGCTGACCTGATTTCCTACTTTCCTATCCTAATCTGCAGACTCCGAGGGCAGACTGGACTAGTAGACAGTGGTCCTTGGCTCTCAGCTCTGGCCGATTGATCTGATGGTGCTGAGGGAACCTCTGGCTAGGCTGCTGCCTATGTGAGTCACAGATGACCCCTCACCTTTTGTATCACAGATCAGATTTGCTACAGTTGGTGACTGGCTAAATAGTTTCCAGTCAGTGGCAAAAACTAGTGCTTAAGTATAGACCCCCCTCCATAACTGTACATGTAAATGGCCCCATTTAAATTCTAGTCATAGCTCTATTCTATTGATCTCCCTTTCTTGGAGGCAGTCATCCTGGGCTAGGCATTTCCTTTTCTGCAGCCCCAGGGAGTCAAAACAGGCTTGTGACTCTGACCAAGCCTCAGGCAGTGAGTGGTCACACAGTCCCTGCACTTATCGGACAGGCAGGGGGCTCTCACGGAATGACTAAAGCTTGTGCAGAGAAAACTAGGATCTAGATTAAAACTCCCAAAAGGCATAAAGTAGGAGCACACTGGTAAGGTCCCACTAAATCCAGAGCTCTGAGGCGACTTGCTTGGTGGGAAGGCAAGAGGGGAATCAAGGCAAGATGCAGGCCATGCTGGTAAGGAGGGGTTAATTCCAGTAGGCCGGCAGAGGGGGTGACTAACCACTGTCACCTAGGCTCCAAGGTGAGGGGATGCCCTGACAGAGAGAGAGGCCAATTAGGTGCTGGAAACCAGTCTTTCTCTCGCTTCCAGATGGGAGCAGCCTCTTCAAGTTTAAAGCCAGTCATGCCACTCGCATGCATTCTGAGGAACTGGGGGCAATTCAATCCCTAAACCCCAAAAGTGCCTTATCTTCTTCACACAAACCTGGCCTCAATAGAAAATCTCTGATTAGAGAGGCTTGGTCCCTGAGGGAAGTATACAATATAATAAGGTTATGCAGCTAAATGTATTTTGCCACAAGGAAGGAAAATAGTCAAAAGTCTTGTAGACTACCACAATATGGAACTAGTTTTCTAAATTATTTTGGTGGAAATCTATTCTACTTATTGGGTTCATTATCTTCAAAAATTGGGAGGTTTTTAAACTAGACTCCCTGAAATGGAAGAAATGTATCTTCTGCAATACAGCCTGGCTTTAAATTACTGGTGCTAGAATTATACTTGCATTTAATTTCCAGCCCCCTAGACACACAATCCCTATCAGTTCAAAGCCTTCATCGGCCCTGTTAGTCTGGGGTCATCTAAACCGTAACACAGGTAAACTGCTTGCCTTTAGAGTGTATTCAAGAAAACTGAGATACTTTTAGTCAAATAAGATAAAAGGAAAGAAGGCAATTGGATATCAGTATCTCAAATCTTTGTATGATTATCTGTCTATGTAAATGTTCTTAGAAAAGTATCGCTAACAGTAGTAATTATGTCCCAATCTGTATATTTTGTGTGTCTAAGTGTGTAAATGAAAGATTTTTCTACCTCTGTATGGTATTAATAACAATTTAAAGACAAGCTCTTGTGAAAATTGGACATTCTAAAACTTCCAGAAAATTCTAATAAAAGATATTAAGCATTAATGCTACTTTAAGTTGAACTGAAATGGACATGTCCTTATGGTTATCAGCTGCATAAGTTTACCTAAAGTCATTTAAGTTGATATTATCTGCTAAATCCTTCAAGAATAAAATACTTAGAGGCTTGACTTCGTTCAATGTTCAGTAAAGCTTTTGTAAGTAATCTAGCATAGCTGTTAGGAATGAGTAAACTAAGTGTAGCAAGTGAAAATCTTAACAGTGTGTTACAGTGTGTATACTTAGCCTGAGAATTTTTGCAGTAACCTAAAACCTTAAAGTTTTGCTAAGTTAAGTAGACATACTTTGTGCTTAGTGAGAGATTGTGCTATAAAGCTCATGGTTACAGAAATTATAAAATGTGTTCATAAATTTGTCAATCTAAAGAATGCTAGTGTAACAGTTTATAATAGCCTACTTCTCAGTGTTCACTGAAAATTAAAGTTCCTAATAGTTTTAATTTCTAATTAAAGCTACTTAAAATAAGGAAAACATTTCTTTCTGCATTCTAAAAAATGTGTCTTTTGACAAAAGTAACTTTGTTCTAAAGTGCAACTGTTTATTTAAAGAGGAAGAACTCTGAATGTAAAAGAGAAGTTGTAGAAAGTTTGTGGAAAAATTGATATGGTCGTGTTATGTGAAATTAAAAGCAAATGAGTCTTGATATCAAGTACACAGCAAAATTAGAATTTTGTTTTCAGTTAAAAAGACAAAGTTTTCTTAAACTGTTCATTTGCTCTTAATGTTGAAAGATTGCAAAGTGTTCTCTAATTGTTTTATCAAAGCATTTTCTCATGCTTAAAGTCTCAATGAGTTGTCTGGGTATTTAAGAAAATGAGATCTTAATATTAAAAGGACTAAAAGCTAAACTTTGCTAACAACTGTAAGCTTCTGTATTTGCCTTTGAGGTATTTTGCTGTCATTCTGGTTAAATGGATAAGTATTGCTTCATGGCAACCTATAATCCAATTAAAGCAAGTGGCAAAGAAACTTTCTTCTAATACTTCCCAAAATCAAATTCAAAAAGGTGCTTTTACCTCAATTTAACTCTGATATTTTACAGTGGGCCCCTGGCACATGTCAGAGGAATTTTTTCTCATTGGGAAAAGTATTTGGCTAATTTGGCTTATTTATCTGATATATAATTACCTGCTTAATTACCTGGAAAGCACTGTCAAAGGGAATGATGCTAAACTTTATTACTAAATGTTTTGTGTTGCAGAAATATCCAAATTTCCTTATGCCAACTGTCTTACAGTAAGCTCTCATCAGATCCTGAGCCACTGTCATTTGCAAGTCTTTTGTCATTTATAGTCTCTGTTTTATTACTCCTATTAACTAGTAATGAACTAGATTTCAGAAGAACATATATTGGTTACATAGGATTAAGTAAACCAAGGAAGATGATTTTGTGGCTTTTTGTTTCAAATGTTGCTGATAAAGTGTTTTAAGCTTTTTTCCCTTAAGCTGACAACAGTTTAGTAAATGACAATATCTTTGTAAGCAGAATTAAAACATTTATCTTTCTCTCTACCCTCCAGAATTTAAAAACTCTCAGTGACTATTTTTATATTTCATGGCAGTATGTTTATTTGCATAAGTTCAATAAGAATCTGCTTTCCTTGTAAGAAGACCAATTAAAAACACTGGTTATATTACCAAGGCTTTGACTGGAATGTTTATACCTGAGAGACAGGTGTGTAAACTCATATGAACAGACAGCTTTAAGGAACTAAGGTTGACTTTACAAAGCCAACAAAGCCCCTTGGAAGAACTGGCCTGGTACCTTGCTTACAGGTTTCCCAGCAGCCTAACCAGTTGAGTAAAGAATGTCACTTCCTGGCAGGTGCAGGAACCTCAGAATGTCTTGGGAACCTCAAGAAGAGAGGAAATTCACCCAAATCTAC
>JAVSCE010021516.1:0-24358 GCA_032199065.1 Smutsia gigantea
GTCGTGATTTTTCCTTTCTCATTTCTGATTGTGTTTATGTGTGTAGATTCTCTTTTTCTCTTAATGAGTCTGGCTAGGGGTTTATCTATTTTGTGTATTTTTTCAAAGAACCAGCTCTTGGTTTTATTGATTTTTTCTATTGTTTTATTCTTCTCAATTTTATTTATTTCTTCTCTAATCTTTATTATGTCCCTCCTTCTGGTGACTTTGGCCTCATTTGTTCTTCTTTTTCCAATTTCAGTAATTGTGTCTTTAGACTATTCATTTGGGAATGTTCTTCCTTCTTTAAATAGGCCTGGATTGCAATATACTTTCCTCTTAGAACTGCCTTTGCTGCGTCCCACAGAAGTTGTGGCTTTGTGTTGTTGTTGTCATTAGTCTCCATATATTCCTTGATTTCTGTTTTGATTTGGCCGTTAACCCATTGATTAGTTACAAGAATGTTGTTAAGTCTCCATGTATTTGTGAGCCTTTTTGATTTCTTTCTAAAATTTATTTTTAATTTTATACCTTTGTGATCTGAGAAGTTGGTTGGTAGGATTTCAATATTTTTGAATTTACTGAGGTTCTTTTTGTGGCCTAGTATATGGGCTATTCTGGAAAATGTTCCATGTGCACTTGAGAAGAATGTGTATCCTGCTGCTTTTGGGTGCAGAGTCCTGTAGATGTCTGTTAGGTCCATCTGTTCTAGTGTGTTGTTCAGTGCCTCAGTGTCTTTACTTATTTTCTGTCTGGTTGATCTGTCCTCTGGAGTGAGTGGTGTGTTGAAGTCTCCTAAGATGAATGCATTGCTGTCTATTTCCTCCTTTAATTCTGTTAGTATTTGTCTCACATATGCTGGCGCTCCTGTGTTATGTGCATATATATATTTATAATGGTTATATCTTCTTGTTGGACTGACCCCTTTATCATTATGTAATGTCCTTCTTTATCTTTTGCTACTTTCTTCGTTTTGAAGTCTATTTTGTCTGATACAAGTACTGCCACACCTGCTTTTTTCTCTTTGTTGTTTGCATGAAATATCTTTTTCCATCCCTTCACTTTTAGTCTGTGTATATCTTTGGGTTTGAGGTGAGTCTCTTGTAAGAAGCATATAGATGGGTCTTGCTTTTTTATCCATTCTGTTACTCTATGTCTTTTGATTGGTGAATTCAGTCCATTTACATTTAGGGTGATTATCGATAGATATGTACTTATTGCCACTGCTGGCTTTAGATTCGTGGTTACCAAAGGTTCAAGGTTTGCTTCTTTACTTTCTAACAATCTAACTTAACTTTCTTGTTAAGTTATTGTAAGGACCATCTGATGTTTCTTTATTTCTCTCCCTTCTTATTCTTCCTCCTCCATTCTTTATATACTAGGTGTTTTATTCTTTGCCTTTAGTTAGTATTTGGATGGTCTGCTTTCTTTGCTATGATTTTATTTTCTCTGGTGACATCTTTTTAGCCTTAGGGGTGCTTTCCTCTAGAGCAGTCCGTTTAAGATATCCTGTAGTGGTGGTTTATGAGAGGCAAACTCTCTCAACTTTCGTTTGTCTGGAAATTGTTTAATCCCTCCGTCATATTTAAATGATAATCGTGCTGGATACAATATTCTTGGTTCGACCCCCTTCTGTTTCATTACGTTAAATATATCATGCCATTCTCTTCTGGCCTGTAAGGTTTCTGTTGAGAAGTCTGATGATAGTCTGACAGGTTTTCCTTTGTAGGTGATCTTTTTTCTCTCTCTAGCTGCCTTTAATACTCTGTCCTTATCTTTGATCTTTGCCATTTTAATTATTATGTGTCTTGGTGTTGTCTTCCTTGGGTTCCTTGTGTTGTGAGATCTGTGGGCTTCCGTGGACTGCGAGACTATTTCCTTCCCCAACGTGGGAAAGTTTTCAGCAATTATTTTTTCAAAGACACTTTCTATCCCTTTTTCTCTCTCTTCTTCCTCTGGTACTCCTATAATGCGAATATTGTTCCGTTTGGATTGGTCACACAGTTCTCTTAATATTCTTTCATTCCTAGAGATCCTTGTATCTCTCTCTGCCTCAGCTTCTCTGTATTCCTGTTCTCTGATTTCTATTCCATTAAGAGCTCTTGCATCTCATCCAGTCTGCTGTTAGGCCCGTTGATCGCTTGTCTGATTTCTGCATTGTCTTTCCTCAGTTCCCTCACTTCCTCCCTCAGCTCTTGCACATTTCTTTGTAGATCCATCAGCATGGTTATGACTTTTATTCTGAATTCTTTTTCAGGAAGACTGTGCATTTCCATCCCTTTAGGCTCCCTCTCTGGGGTTGTCTGGTTGATCTTAGTCTGGACCATATTCCTCTGTCTTTTCATGGCTATAGAAGTGGTCGCTGGTAGTTGCCACGTATGTCAGCTGGGCTCTTTAAGACTTTAAAAAGAAAAAAAAAGGCAGAAAGAAAGAAAAGAATAAAAAACAAAAAATAAAACAAAAACAAAACAATACAGACAAAAAAAAACAAAAAAAAACGCCCTCTGGGAGTAGATTTTGTGGGGATGCTGTAGGTGGCGCTGTTGCTCCACTAGTCCACAGCCGTGGCCGCACGCTCCGCAGGGCCCTTTATAGCTCTGGCCGGAGTGGGAACGAATGGGAGGCTGTTGATCTCTGTGGAAAGTCTAAGTGCGGACACCCTTTCCCAGTCGCCAGCTAAGGGGTCCAAAACTCCCCAGGACTCCCAGCCTGCTGGGCTGAGTGTGCCGGGGCGATCCGGCTCCTCCGCTGGGCTCCTGTCTCTTTAAGACTGCTGAAAAAAGCACGCGGTTTTCTTTTTTTTTTTTTCCTTCCGGGGAGCCGGCTGCCAGCACCCTGGCGCGTTCCCCCACTGCCTGTGCAGATCACCGGGGCTCGTTATTTCACGGGGTGTACTTCCACACCCTCCCGGCTCTGAATCCTCTCCTCCCGCCGGTGCGCTGGGGTGGGTGAGTGCTTGCGTCCCACTGCGTCACGGCTCCGTATCTTACCCGCCTCGTGGGGTGCTGAGTCCTCTTGGGTGTAGCTGCATGCTGTGCGCTTTCCTGTGTATTCTGGTCTCCCTTTTAGGAATAGTTGTATTTGCTGTATTTTCATAAATATATATAGTTTTGGGAGGAGATTTCTGCTGCCGTGCTCATGCCGCCATCTTCCCGGAAATCCAGTCCATGCATTTCTAACAGATGTTTCTTCATTAAAATCATCCAGAAATCAAAGCTGCAAAACTTCAACAGTAGATTTATAAGTCTCAGTAGAGTTCCGTGGCTAGGGAGGTATGGTATTGTACCTGCCTTTTAAGAATACTCAACAATATGTTTCCTTTTATATAACTAGCTAATTAAAGTTAAAGATTTGCCACTTTGGCCTTTCCGTTTTCATCTTTTTCCTATTTTATTAAATGTATGGGATTAACATCTATCATTAGCATCAACGCTTGATTTTTTTCCCATTTTCTATGCCTCTTATAAAACAACAGTGTAAGCTTCCAGTGCTCTAAACTGCCACAATGGGCCCATTGCTCAGCAGGCCACACACTAGGCCACAGACTCACCGTCCCTCTCGCAGCATAGCCTGGCCAGCACCCTGTCTGTCTGCTGCATGCCCAGCTCCCGTGGGGGCAGGGCTGAGGTGGAATGGTGAGTGAATGAATGCATTGCTGTGGAAAGTAGCTTGTCTGCTTCTACATCTTGTGGAACCTTCAGGAGCCTTTTTGAAAACAGAATTTTATGTGGAATCCAATGTATAAAACTGGTCAGATGGAGTTGTTTTGGTGGAAGTCAGTGCAGGGCTTGGAGTGAGGCCTGCCCTGGAGGCAGCACTGGCCTATTTGACCATCCTGAGGAAACCAGAGGACCCGGCAGGGTGTCTTCCTTCTGATGCAGGCACAGAGCCCTTACTTCCTTGTGGGGCCTGCATGTTGGGTCCTTAAGCAGTTGTGATCATGTGGGTGCCCAGGGTAACGAGGGCGCCAGGGTTTGTTTACAGCCCAGGCTGGACCCATTGGTTCCAGATGCTGCAGGTAAAGGCCCACCTAGCACATCTGCTGACGTGAGGCCCATGTGTGCCAGCCCAGCCAGAGTTGGGAAGGCCACTGTGGGCCTGCGCTGTGTGCTACTTCCATTTGTTACTATTATTTTGCTTAAAAATGTGTCTTTTTGCCCACAGTTGGAACAGAGCCAGAAGGAGGCCTCAGATCTTTTGGAGCAGAACCGGCTCCTGCAGGACCAGCTGAGGGTGGCTCTGGGCCGGGAACAGAGTGCCCGGGAGGGCTACGTGCTACAGGTAGGGCTAAGGGGCTGTGTTGGCCCTTGAGGTATGTTCAGGGGCTTCAGAGCTAAGGGCCCAGGCAGGCTAGGAATGTGCAAAACCTGGCTGAGCGGGGGCAGCCTCTCCCAAGCGTCACGCCTTTGGGCTTCTCTGCTGCAGTATCATGGCTCTCAATACAGTAGAACCTGTTTATTTTTCCTCCTCGTGTGACAGTTTGGAGGATCTGCCTGAAACCTCTATATTTAAGGGTGTTTTTTCTTTGTTTTTTAATAAAATAAGCTTGGTTGTCTTTCCTTTTTGGTTCTCAGAATACCCAATACATATGTATTACAAATATCATATACTTCATGGCATTTCTACTTATTTTCACAACAGCAGTGTAGGCCCATTTTACAGACTGAAGAAATTGAGTAACAGCCAGCCAGGTGCCTCACAGAGCTCGAGCTGGCTCCCTTCCCTGACTGTGTCTGCGCCACACCGGCAGGGCACATGGGCTATTCCCACTGGGCTGGTGGCCCCGCTTCTTACTTTCTGCCTAGGCGGAGGTTTCTGGGCAGAACATGGCCATCCAGCCTGAGCCGGCCCACCCGAGAGCAACAGGCTGAGGCCTGAGCTGAGGCCTCCCGGAGCTCTCTGTGCCAGAGCCCTGGCCACCAGGCAGGCTCACAGGGAGGAGCAAGCACTGCCACACCTGGTCATCCTCAAGCAGTCCGGGCCCCATTCTAATTCTGGGTACAGAACAACGTGCTCCTGCCCCATCGAGCTGGTGTGCCGATGGGGTGAGTGATGGACAAGTGAGTGCCAGGAAAAGCAAACTGGAGTGCTGGGGTGGAGAGGAACCTGAGCTCTCACCAAGGCCAACACTGGCAGAAGCCAGGGCCCCTCCCTGCAGTGTCAGCCTCCATTCCTGTGTAGACTCAGCCCTTATCCCCAAGGGCCTTTCCAGCTTTCAATGACACAGAGTCTCTGTGATAAGTTGCTGTGTTGACATGTCCAGATCAGTGTACTGGCCACTGGTCCAGATTGTCCCAGGGAGCCTGTGCTCCCTCTGGGCAGTTTACCTTCCTCCTCTCTCCATGCTATTCTTGCTGCATGTTCCTTCCACCTTCTCTTTTTCCCCGAGCTTGACCTTGGCCCTGGGCACCCCTTGTGCCCTGGACCCTCCCCAGCCCCTTCACCATAGTTACTGCTGTACCCAGTTCAGACTCTCAGGCCCCAGGAAGTAGTGATGGGCATCTCCCTTTCCTACACATCTCACTTTAGGGCTTTCTGGGTCACTTGTGCAGAAGACCCTAGATTTTGGAAGTGTCTCTTTAAACCTTGGTTGGGCCCCATCCTACTTGAACTCACTTCATATCAGATGTGGATTCTAGCAGCAGATTTTGCACATTGCTAACCTAAGGACCTGCCTCCCAACTTGGGTGATTGCCCGCCAGAGCCCAGCTCAACACCTTCCCACCATGTCAAACAGCGGGTTACTTTTAGCCTCCCTTTAGCTTTAAAAAGGCTTATCATCAAAAGTGTGAATGAGCGAGGGGCCTTTGGGGGTTAAGGGTCTGGAGGAACTGGCCACTCGGGGTGGGCGCCGTTCTAACTGTGCTGGGAGGAGGAGCTTGCATGGTTTGGACTCGGAGCGTGGAGTGTAATGTATCCTGAGTGTCACATCTGTGGTGTCCCCACCGACAGACCTAGAAGGAGCCACAGACAGGCCAAATTCTTAGGCTGAGCTGTTCTCACTCCTGTTTCTGTTCTTGTTTCCCTGCATTAATTAGTTCTGTCCATTGTGCATGCCTTTCAGTTGGGGAGTTTTGTTTCATTTGTGTTTTGTTTTGTGTTTTTGCATGCTTCACTTTCTTATTTTGAATTCCCCAAGTTTGTTTGTTTTGTTGATTATCACATTTTACTCCATGGTTTCCATTTTCCCTCGTTTTGTCTTCTTGCAGGTAGAGATTAGTTCTTCCTGTTACTGTAGAGGATGGGCTCCACTTCCCAAAGGAAAATGTTATGGATGTCACCTCACTGACATCCCTGAGCAGTTGCCTCCCTTCCTTCTTTCCCTGTCGTAGAAGGAAGTGACGTCACCACCACAGCCTGCGTCCTGTGCTTTGCTAGGATTTGTCATCTCTAGCCCACATGTACCTTTTGTTTTGCAAAACAAACAAACAGACTCCGGTGCTCCTCCACTGTCCTTCACCGGCGCTCCCTCAGTCTTCGTTTTGCTTATCAGTGTGTTCATTATTCAGTTTCGTTTGGTTTATTTCTCCTAGAAGCTGTTCGGTTAGAGCTGTTGTGATGTGATTGTCCGTGTTTTCTGTTTACCTGGAAGCAGCTACTTAACAAAAAAATTAAGATGATTTGCTGGATATTTTTTTAATGAAAAAATTGTGCAAAGGATAAAAGGCAAACCCACCATGGAACTTTTCTGTGACTGACCCTGGCCAGAGGTGTGACACTCAGAACTGGGAGGCCCGAGTGTTACTAACCAGTGTTTAATCGGTTTTTTTAAGACTGAAGTGGCCACCTCCCCATCCGGTGCCTGGCAGAGGCTCCATAGAGTCAACCAAGATCTCCAAAGCGAGCTGGAGGCCCAGTGCCAGCGCCAGGAGCTGATCACGCAGCAGATCCAAACACTGAAGCGTAGCTATGGGGAGGCCAAGGATGCCATCCGGCACCATGAGGCTGAGATCCGGAGCCTCCAGGCAAGGCTCAGCAGTGCCGCCGCTGAGCTTGCCATCAAGGAGCAGGCGTTGGCCAAGCTCAGGGGTGACCTGAAGCTGGAGAAGGACAAAGTCCATGAGCAGCTGGAGGAGTGGCGACACAGTGAGGCCGCACTGAGTCATCAGCTGCAGGCCAGTGAACAGAAGCTCAAGAGCGCGGAGGCCCTGCTGCTGGAGAAGACGCAGGAGCTGCGGGACCTGGGAATGCAGCAGGCCCTGCAGAGGGATCGGCAGAAGGAGGTGCAGAGGCTGCAGGAGCGCATTGCTGACCTCAGCCAGCAACTCGGCACCAGTGAGCAGGCCCGGAGGCTGATGGAGGAAAAGCTGCAGAGGAACTACGAGCTGCTGCTGGAGAGCTGCGAGAAGGAAAAGCAGGCACTGCTGCAGAACCTGAAGGAGGTGGAGGACAAGGCCAGCGCCTATGAGGATCAGCTCCAGGGCCACGAGCAGCAGCTGGAGGCCCTCCAGAAGGAGAGGCTGAGCGCCAGGTTTGAGGGTAGTGAGGTAGTGCACCAGCTGGAGGAGCAGCTGGAGATGAAGGAGGCCAGCGTCCAGAAGCTGGCCGCACACGTCCGGAGCCTCAGAGACGAGCGGGACCTGATCAGGCAGCGATTCCAGGAGCTGATGGACCGTGTCGCTCTGTCTGACGGGGATGCAGCCGAGCTCCGGGAGAAGCTGAGGGGGAGAGAGGCGGACTACCAGAGCCTGGAGCGCTCCTACAGGAAGGCGGCTGGCCAGCTGCAGAGTGTGCACGCCCTGCTGAGTGAGAGGGAAGGCGAGCTGAAGCGCATTAAAGCAGTGCATGAGGAAGCCTTGGGGAAGAAAGACCAGGACCTCAGTGAGGCTTTGGCTAGAATGGTGGCCTTGGGGAGCAGCTTACAGGAGAAAGAAATGAGGCTTCAGGCAAAGGAAGAGATTTTAAGGAAATTTGCAAAGGAGTCTTCCGAGGACACAGAGGAGCCGCGGAGCCCCCTGGATGAAGCAGAGGAGGATGGCGTTGTGCTCCTGGGCCCACAGCTCCAAGCAGCCAGTGCATCTCCAGGCTTCCCACACTCGAGGCTTGGAGATGAGGACCTGCGGGAGGAACACGGTAACAGCAGCTCCAGGAGGGAAGAGAGCATGGTGCCCCTGAGGTTGGAAGTGCCTGACAGGGAGGGGCACCCGCAGAGCACAGCAAAATCTGACCAGGGAGTACCCGTTGTTAAAAGGCAAAGAATCCGGTTCTCCACAATCCAGTGCCAAAAATACACTCACTCCGATGGGTCTGAGAAGACCTGGACCAGCAGTACATCCTCCGACACCAGTCAGGACCGGTCGCCCTCAGAGGAAAGTATGTCATCAGAGGCCACCCCCAGCTCGCTGCCTGTGACTAGTGACTCTGATACCTACCTCTCCATAATACATTCTCTGGAGACCAAGCTCTACGTCACAGAGGAGAAACTCAAAGATGTGACGGTGAAGCTGGAGAGCCATCAGGGCCAGAGCCAGGAGGCCCTGCTCTCGCTGCACCAGCAGTGGGCCGGCACTGAGGCACGGCTCCGCGAGCAGCTCCGCGCCAGCCTGCTCCAGGTTGGAGCTCTGGCCTCCCAGCTGGAACAGGAAAGACAGGCGAGGGCGAAGGTTGTTGAAAATCATGTTGGGGAGCTTGGTGACTTCCAGATAAAAAACAGTCAGGCCCTGGCTTGCTTAGAAAACTGCCGAGAACAGCTGCAATCTCTACCAGGAGCTGGCCAGGAGGAAGCACAGGACACAGGAGCAGGCCTCCTGGCCAGTGTGGAGTGCGCGCTAGTCCACACCATCCAGGCCCTGAGCCACTGGCCAACTCCTGCAGACAGTGGGGCCCAGGCTCAGCCAGAGGAAGGACGTTTCTTGGAGAAAGGGGAAGTGACTTCGCAGCCACCAAACTGGCCCGAACTGACTGAGCAGGAGCAGCTGAAGCTTCTTTCTGATCAAATAGCTCTGGAAGCCTCACTTATAAACCAAATAGCAGACTCTTTGAAAAACACAACATCAGATATCTCTCACATTCTCCACGAGGTTTCCCAGTCAGAAAAGTCACCACTGGAGTCTGAGAGTGCTGGAGCCCCAGCAGATACCTGGGCCAAGAAGGTGCTGGTGGACAGTGAATTCTGGAGCCAGGTGGAGTCCCTGAGTGAGCACCTGGGGGCCCTAGGGGGAGAAGCAGCTGGCGCACCAGGAGGTGGGCAGCAGCGTGTCCCACAAACCCTGGTCCCTGCCCTGGCAGATGCCACGTGGGTCAGGGCCGAGCTCAACTTGGCTGTGCAGTCAGCAAGGGAGTCCTTCCACCGCAGGCTGCAGAGCATCCAGGAGACCCTGCAGGGGACCCAGGTGGCCCTGCAGCAGCACAAGAGCTTGCTCGGGGAAATCCTGGGAGCCTACCAAACCCCCAACTTTGAGAGAGTGATGCAGCAGGTCTCAGAAGCCATCAAGCTTCCAGCGGGCGCTGAAAACGTTGTACAGGTGTCTTGGGACTTGAGCCCGTTAGAGGTACTGAGTCATCAAGCTGTGTCCAACTCCCAAGGGCCCTTTCACTTGTCCGGCCAGAGCTCTGGGGCCCTTGTTGCTATTCAGGAAGAACTTGCCCTACAGCTTAAAGATAAGGCCATCCTCTTAGGGGAGATAGCTGCTGCTTTAACCTCACTTTCCCCTGTGGAATCGGTAAGAAATTGTCAGAAGCTTCTCCAGGCATCCCGGAATCTCTCCTGTAGTACTTATTTGGGAAACCTGGGTCAGTATTCTTCACTGTTAGTTCAAGATGCAATTATTCAGGCTCAGGTGTGTTATGCCACCTGTAAGATCCGCCTGGGGTATGAAAAGGAGCTCCAGCGCTGCAAGGAGTCCTGGCAGAGCAGGGGGACCTCCTGCCAGGAGCCAGCTGTGGGGGCCTTAAGGGAGGAGTACGAGAAACTTCTCCGGAAGCAGAAGAGCGAGTACCTAGAAGTGATTGCCATAGTTGAAAGGGAAAATGCAGAGCTCAAGGTCAAGGTCACCCAGCTGGACCATCCGCAGAGGTGTCTGGGAGAAGTAGAAAGCAAGCACAGTGCTAGCATGTTTGCCCTGCAGGGCAGGTACGAGGAGCAGATGAGGTGTGTGGTGGAGCAACTGAACAGAGCTGAGAATACGCTGCAGGCCGAGCACAGCCGGGTCCTGAGCCAGCTGGACGCCTCGCTCGAAGACAGGCAGGACACGGAGAGGCACCACGTGGGGCAGATGCAGACTCTGGAAGACAGGTTCCAGCTCAAGATCAGAGAGCTGCAGACCATCCATGAGGAAGAGCTGAGGGCCTTGCAGGAGCACTACTCGCAAAGCCTGCAGTGCCTACAGGAGACACTCCACCTCTACCAGGGGCAGCCCCCTGAGGCCCTGCCGGTCCCCGGCCCCCCAAGCAGCCCCCACCAGCCGCCCTCCTCCAGCCGGCCTGCTGACCAGCCCAGGAATGTTTTGCAAGTGGCCGACAGGAAGGCTGACTCCATGATGGGGCTGAGGGAGCGCATCCAGGAGCTGGAGGCCCAGATGGGCGTCATGCGGGAGGAGCTGGAGCACAAAGACCTGCAGGGCACTGCGGCCACACTGCGGGAGAAGGACCAGAAAGACTTTGAGAACCTGAAGGTCTTGAAGCATCATTTAATTTGCAAAGCCACCTGGGGGCAGCGTCTGGCGCCTCCGACTCCCAGGGTGGAGTGACTCGGGGGAGACGTTGCTGCACAAGCAGAATTGTTGGCGTTCTGTTCTACCCTTGAGTCCTCACTAACCATGGTGTGGTCTCGGAGCAGGGCCTGGGTGAGGGGCTAGCCCTCTGTTCAGCATCCCCAGCAGGAACCAGGACTAGTGGAAGGAGAGCAGAGTCACTGCGAGAGAGCCCGTGTGGTCTCCCCCTCACCTTCCTGACCGGCCTCTCCCTGCACCCCAGCAGGGGAAGCCTCCCCCTCCCCGTCCCAGCCTGGGAAGAGCCCAGGAGAGGGGCCAGAGGTGCCCGTGGAGGACTGTCTCCTTCTAACTAAGAGAGCAGAAGTTGGGGTCCCCAAAAGATAGGAATATCTGGGAGATGATGTCCAAGGCCACTCTCCCATCCCCACTCAGGGGAGCTGGTGCTTAACAGGCACTCTGAGAAAGGTCTTTCCTACTGGGCTCAGCTTTCCCTTCTCCGGGAGCTCTGAGAAATGCCCTTTCCCTGGTAACTGTGCCCTGTACCCCGACCCTGCTTCACACTCTGCCTTCTCAGGCCTAGGGCTGTGTGGGGCAGCCCGGGGCCCCGCCCACCCCTCTGTAACCGGAGATGCTCTCCCATGTGCATCCAGGCTTCCGCATCCTTTAAGCTTCTCGGCATCCTTGTCCTGAGCTCCTTGCCAGGACACCCAGATGCCTCGCAAGCCCCAGGCAGGCCTCGGGTGAGGGGGGCCAGTGCTGCCTGGCTCTTGGGATGCAGACAGCTGCTTGGCCACTCCTGCCAGGCACTGTGCTGCCTGCTGCCAGCAGGACACCGTAGCTCTGTCCCCATCGCTCATTCCTCTGGCTCTGAAAGAAGGCTGGGCGTCAGCAGGGTGTGCTTTCCTCCGTGTGGTGGCACAGCCCAGGAGCCAGAGAGCACCTGTGGTTGTCAGCGAGGCCCAGGCAGCTCAGAGGCCATTTCACTGTTCTTCCCAAGTCAGTCAAACCCTTTGAAAACTTAGGAATCATGAGAAAGGGCTGTTTTCCAAAAGTACACGAATCATGCTCCCTGGTGTGGTCAGTGCACGTGAGCACAGCATTCAGATGGGCCACGTGTGCCTTTAAAAGTGGTTTGCACCATTACCTAGTGGCCTTCTCACAGAGCACCCAGCAGCTTTCCATGATACCCAGCAGGTCCGCACGGGCAGGTGCCTGGGCACGTACAGACCCTGCATTTGCCTCCCCACCACAGAGAGCTACATACCTGCTCCACTAGGGCCCCTGCTCAGTGAGGCGATCTCAGCTCCACGTCCATCAGCTGGGCACCACTAAGGCCCAAGCTGACGACAGACTACCAGTTAGCAAGTCAAAGAGAAGACTGTTGACAGACTGGCCACAGCTTGTGCTGGGCCCAGCGTGCCCAGTGGTGATGCAGGGCGGGCTGGGACCTTGGGCACTGCCCTTTCTGCACATCTCCTGTCCTGTGAGCATCCGACCTGTCTCTGGTGGTCTCAGTTCCCTTGGGACACCCGAAATTACAATGACATACATTCTTGAGATGGCCCAGCTAATAGCTATTACTTTTCTGCAGATTTTTTCCCATGTCAGGGAGACTGGGGTTTTTACCTTAACAGGCCCTCTTCTGACAGCTGCAGACTGACGCCCTCCCTCACTACTGCACAGTAGTCATTGAGGAGCTTTGATCCTAGGAATTACTGTCTTAAAAGTTTGACTACAGATTAATCATTTTTTAACACATGCTGCCCGAGGAAGCAGCTGGTTTTAAAGATATCTCAGTGTTTCTGTAGGAAGAATTTTGACCCTTATTCTAAAGCACTCAAATCAGACTAATATTTTAAGACCTACTAGCTGTGTGTTCACTGAGAAGCCATGTGTGAGGCAAAGCATTTGAAAGGGAAGATGAGGAACTCAGAGCAGGCCCAGGGCCAGGAGCCACTGCTGTAGGATTCCTCTAGCGGTCCTGTGGTAGGAGGACAGAGAGGGGACCACCAGCTTCCAGGTGGAAACCTGTAGGGGAAGGAATGCCCACTTAATGGTGGGCAACAGTTCAGACCATTTGCCCCGTGCGGTGAAATCCAGACTATGACCGTGAGTTTGAAAATACTGAATGGGGACCCTCAGAAAGGTTGCTCAACTACTGTGGGGACTCTGACAGGGACACCCAAGCATGGTGATTTCTTGGTATCCTTTCTTGAGTCCATGTGCAGGAAGATTGGCCATATAGCATAGGATTGGTGAGGGGGATCCCTCTCCACAGTACTTGCATTTGAAATGTCACGGTCTTTGTGACATTGGAAAGCCACACTTTTCCGGTTTTTAAAAATCACCAAGAGGCATGATTTCCACTCTGAAACAGATGTTGCAAGGGGTTTAGACAGAAAATGGGCCATGATGCATGGAAGAGCTGCATGTAGCATCACCCCCTTGTAGCCGTGTGGCACGCTCGCCTGTCCCAATGACAGTATCCCCAATAAACCAGGCCTGGGCTTCCCCATGTGCCCAGGTGGAATAGTTTGGTCCTGTCTTTGGGCGTACCTGTGTCCTTCCCCTTAATTCATGTCCAGGTAATAAACCTCCCCAGGTTGTAACAAGGCATGGACAAATTCAGAGAGCAGTCTTCTGTTGTGTGTCTTGGTAGAGTTATTGGAGTTCCAAACTAGTGCGCCTCTGTGTGTTCCTTCAAAAGAAAAGAGGAGGCGGAGGAGGATGCAGGCTGGAAGGGGGGAGATCTGACTCCCTTAGTGGACACACGGGACATCAGTGACCAGGTTGGCTGTCCAGTCATTTGCCTGGCGCTGGCTCCCACCAGCTGGCCAAGACAGCTCACTATATATATTTATGAAATGCCCAGTTTGTGACTGGCACTGAGAGCTTCTCACTGTATGACTCAAACCAGACGCAGCCAGCCTCTGCACATTCATACTCTTCTCCCACCTTCTTGTCCAACCTGGCAGTAATTCTGTTAACATTCACAACTGGCTGTTGTAAATTCCAGTGCAACCTCTTCCCACAGACAGTAGCAGCTTTTTCCACAGAGAAATGGTATTCATAACAATCACAGAAATAAGGCAGAATGTATCCATGTAAACTCCCTTTTCTAAGTGCTCTAAGGACAGAAAAGTGCCCAGAAGCATCAGTGAGAGCTCCGGACAGCCGTCAGATGGCCCTGCTGGCCCAGTGCATGGCTTCAGAGAACATGTTGTCTACACCAGGCAGTGCTAAGGGGGCAGGGAGGCTGGTTTAAACAGGGGTACCCACTCTAGAGGTCAAGAAAAAATCCACAGTCCCTTGTGCATGTTGCAGGCCACATGTGAGCGAGGCTTTGCAGCAATGGAAGAAACGCACCAGAAGAAGATCGAAGACCTGCAGAGGCAGCACCAGCGGGAGCTGGAGAAGCTGCGGGAGGAGAAAGACCGCCTCCTGGCCGAGGAGACCGCAGCCACCATCTCAGGTGGGGCCTGCCCTGGCGGCCAGCTTAACCCTGTGGGCGGGACACGTGGCCGACTTTACCTGGGCTGAACGTCTACCTCAGAGCGGTGACTGGCCTTCACTCTGCCTCTAGGCTGAGATTTAAAATTCATTGTCAAAGAGAATTCTTTGAGAGTTCTGAGAAAAGCCTGGCTGTCAGAGCCCTCTGAGAGCCCACAGCCCAGATGCCCATGGTGATCCGCACAGCCAGCCATGTGTGAGGGGCTCTCCCCAGTCCGTGATTAGTTTCCCTCCAAGAGACGTGACACCTGTCGGCATGAGGCCCCCTCTGCCTGGAGTGCCCCGAAACATCAGAGCACAAAGGTTCCGTAGCTTCTGCCCTGCAGAGGGGCTCTGTCACACAGCCTGAACGCACTCCACTGTCGGTCATGAATTATACTTTGCATAATTATACTTTATAATGGTTTAGTATTTTAGAACCAAGGAAGGAAATACGCCAGCCTTGCAGCTTGCTTGTTTTATAAACTCATGCTAGAATTTAACATTGGCATTCATTTAATCAGTGGTTTTCTCCTAACACTAATAAATGTACCTGCACCCCTTTTGTGAGAGGAGTTCCCTGGGAATTCTCCCAGGTGCACCCACCTGAGAGAACTGGCTTGGGAGAGGCAGCTGACTGCTGCTGGAGTAAAATTGGCAGCAGCAGATGTCAGGTATCCTCTCTGTCTTGCACCCCCAAGCCTGTTGGTGCTGACAGCACGTCCTTGCCTGCAGCCATCGAAGCCATGAAGAACGCCCACCGGGAGGAGATGGAGCGTGAGCTGGAGAAGAGCCAGAGGTCCCGGATCAGCAGCAGCAACTCAGACATAGAGGCCCTGCGGAGGCAGCACCTGTGAGTCGGCTTCCTGCCCCCAGGAGGCAGCCCGTGAGGGAGGGGCTGAAGGAGAGCCCTTCAGGCAGGGAGCCTTCCCTGCGTCTTTGTAGGGCCACAGAGATGCGGTCCCGAGGGTGGTATAGCTGAGGGCAGCTCAGAGCCTTCTTCCCGACATGCTGAGCACTGTGCGGGCGTCAGGCTTTCATGACCCAGGCAGGCTTCCTGTTACTAAAACAAACAGACTAATCACTAACATCTAAAGAAGAGGCAGCCAAGGAAATTTTGTAAATACTAGCTGTTCTCCAGGACTGATCTCACAGGCCATGCCCTGGAATTTGTTGTCTGTCTCAGCTGCTGCTTCCCCACTAGCTTACAAGGAGGGAAGCGGGTCTAGTGCCTGGTGCCCTGTGGCTGTGGCAGAAGTGGCCATAATCTCTACTTTTTAAAAAAGCGTTTGCACTTATTCCCTCTGCATAGGTGACAGGGAAGAGCTAGCCTGCGCCATGGGGCCAGGGCCAGGCAGGCGGCATCCTTCAGACTACAGTCACACCCACCCAGCTGGTGGGGGTGATAGGTGGTGGGGCCGGGACAGCTGCCTGAGGCCCCATGCTTGGTTCCACGGTGGGAGAAACAGCCCTTCTCAAGGAGTCCAGGGTAACTGAGAACAGTGTCACAAGGCTTTGGTTTTCTGAGCATGGATGGAGCCTGGTACTGGGTTATCAGGCACAGATTGCCTCAAAGTTAGGGCTGAAAATGAAACCAAGCCTGCCTTCTCTCAGAAACAGGACCTTTTTTGGGCACGGATGAGTGAATTCTCTCCTGACATCTCAAGTGAAGTTTTGTCTGTGAGACTATGAAGCAACTTGAAAGAGGACCGCAAAGGATGCAGAATAGATTTCTGTAAACCTGAAGTGCCTCTTAACTGATCCTTTATTTAGTTGGGCACAAACTTGGGACAACAAAATGCACAGGGCCTGCTCTCTGTCGCTCGGCTCCTCCCATTGTGTCTCATCACCCCTTGTTGCGCGACGGGGCACGGAGCCTGTCCGGCCTGGGCCTAGGGTGCGGGTAGAGGAGTGAGCGGTGCCCTCTCCCCAGGGAGGAGCTGCAGTCGGTGCAGCGGGAGCTGGAGGTCCTCTCGGAGCAGTACTCACAGAAGTGCCTGGAGAACGCCCACCTGGCCCAGGCACTGGAGGCTGAGCGGCAGGCCCTACGGCAGTGCCAGCGGGAGAACCAGGAGCTCAACGCCCACAACCAGGTGAGCTCATGCTGGCACTGGGGCCACACCTCCTTAGAGGAGGCCCCAAGAGTCGCTGAGCCACAGAGCAGCCCCATGACCTGCAGGCACTCCCCTAGTGTGTTGGCAGAGACGCCCTGCAGAAGGTGGGGCTGGGGCTGGCCTGCTACGTGCTGTTTAAGTTGGGAGCCTCTCTGCCTATGGCCCTTTGGAGACTGGAGACTCTAAGATGTCTCAGTGTCTCCTCCAAGTGCCTCTGCATTCCTGCTTCATCCTTGCTGGGCGGGGCTTGGGCCCTCACACCTGGCCCAGGTCTCCTGTCCCCAAGGCTGAGACCGTGTTTCAGCATCTCCCAGTCAAGACCATACACTGCCCACATTTATTTTGTAAGATTATTCTCTTAAAATTTGCCTGCTCCAACAGCAGCAGACTCACAGAACCCAAGAATGGACTCAGTTACCAAAGGGAAAAGGGACTGGGGAGGATGGGTGGGAAGGGAGGGACAAGGGGGAAAAAGGGGCATTACGATTAGCAGACATAATGTAGGGGGGGCATGGGGAGAGCTGTACAACAAAGAGAAGACAAGTAGTGATTCTATAGCATCTCACTACGCTGATGGACAGTGACTGTAATGGGGTATGTGGTGGGGACTTGATGATGGGGGGAGTCTAGTAACCATAATGTTGCACATGTAATTGTAGATTAATGATACCAAAAAAGAAAATTTGCCTGCCCCTCAGAAAATTGGGGTGCACTTAAAATCCTGGCTAATGGAAAGGCTTGAGGTACAGGGTTATTTAGTTCAGTAAAAGCCTCTTGTGGGTACCAAATCGAACCTTGTCCCCATGACCCGCCTGCTGTCCTCCCCAGGCCTTAAGCAGACACACGGCCTCTGGGCACATAGCACCCCTGTGAGGGAGCCTTGGCAGGACAGGCTCCACATAGTCACCATGATAGCCTAAGGTGACCACCTGTCTGTTGGAAGAAGGTACAGAAAGTAGGTGGGGAGGGCAGCAGGGCTAACCCTGCAGAAGCAGCAGTGGGGCAAACCAGCAACAGTTAGGATGGGCTCAGGGTCAGGAGCCCCTCATGCATAGCTCTCCGAACACACAGCCAAGCATACAGCTCTGCAGGGATGTACATCCTGGGCAGTGACCACCTCGCACCTTAAATCTGAATGTGCACGAGCCTTCCTGTGGCCTCCTGTGCTCGCACGTCTCTGCCTGCTGCTAGTGGGAAAATGATGTCTCCTGGTTGTCCTGTGCATGTAGCCCCAAGCAGCACTGTTGCATGTCCCTGTTCTCTTGTGTTGCTGTCCCCCAGGAGCTAAACAACCGCCTGGCTGCGGAGATTGCCCGGTTACGGACACTGCTGACCGGGGACACCGGCGGGGAGGCCGCTGGCTCACCTCTCACACAGGGCAAGGACGCCTATGAGTTAGAGGTACACTTGGAGCTAAGCCCCCCTTTACCCAGCACTTCATGAGCCCCAGGTGGAGGCCAGGGAGGGCCTCGCTTACAGTGTCACTGAAGGAATGAGACTGGAGACAGTGAGAGGGGAAGGATGCGGGAAGGCCCCAGTCACCCCAGGACGCCAAAGAGGAGCTCTCACACAGATGGTGTCCACAGAGGAGTGACCGCTCAACTCAAGGCCACACCACAAACACTAACCACCCAAAATGAAGCATCTAATAACTGTTGAAACAGACAGCTCCTTGAGATTCTGTAACACTGTTACTCAGGATCATGGAGGTTCATTTTAAGTCAGAATGATGGATTTTTGTGTATAAGGTGTCCTTTTGTAAAACACTTAGATTTCTCCCCGTTCAATTAAAATTTCATCATGAAAACAGCTCATACTGAATGATGTGGAGAAGTTGAGTTCAACACAAGTTACAACAGGACGCCATCGAGGGCTCAACAAGGTCCCCGGGGCTGGGGAGATCCTGGGTCCAGGGGCAATCGCAGTGGTATCTGCCCTCTTCTTCCCGTTTTTGCACATAACATACAGGCTGTTAGCAATGTTTGACCCACATCAGCTGGCACTTGCACTTGGATGTTGGTGAGCATGTGGAGACAGACCCCTGCTCACTATGGGTGGAGGAGGCCCTCTGCTTGCCTCTCCACCATTGCCCTCAGGACTAAGGAAGTCCCTCTGCTCTAATGTCTCTCTCGTTCTAGGTCTTATTGCGGGTCAAGGAATCAGAAATACAGTACCTAAAGCAGGAGATCAGCTCTCTCAAGGATGAGCTGCAGACGGCATTACGGGTACTGTCCATCACCATTGGGGGGCATCTGGAGGATGGGCTCAGGGCAGGGACACATGTCTCAGGAACAGAGAGGGCCTCCCTGTGTGCCCACATCACAGGCTGTTCTAAGAGCATGTATCATTTCCATGAGGAATGTGATTTCAAACTGGAGTTCTCTGAAAATGCCAGCCTGCAACAGGTGGGCTGCAGATGAGGCCACCCTGTCCTGCAGGGTCCTCGCTCTGCATGCTTCCTGGGCCCTGGTGGTGACAGTGAGACTGGCAGAAATGCCGTCCTGGGCTAGGAGAGTTTGGTGAAGCCTGCTAGTCTCGTTCAGGGTGTTCTTGGAGTCAGAGAGGAGATAGCAAAACCTCCTGGCCTGGCCATAATCCTCATCCGCTCCTATCCCTTGTCCCCAAGGAAAAGAAGTACGCTAGTGACAAGTACAAGGACATCTATACAGAGCTCAGCATCGTGAGGGCCAAAGCTGACTGCGATGTCAGCAGGCTGCGGGAGCAGCTGAAGGCTGCCACAGAGGCGCTGGGCGAAAAGCCCCCTGAAAACACCCCTGTGACAGGATATGGTGAGTCTCCAGGCTCCAGGGTACAGCAGTAACATGGGCTGATGTGTGCAGTTTTACTGGCTCTTAATTCAAAATGGGGGGAACCATATCATATCTGTGGCTAATAGAGGATTATTTAAACTATGACATCGCTATCCAATGAAATACAGTGCCATTCTTAAAAGAGATAAGGTGATTTCTTTGTTTCACCATAGAAAGAGATCCGTAAATATATTAAGTTAAAAAAAAAAACCACATGTGAGATTCAAGATGGCAGCATAAGAGGTGAGACAGAAAATTCCTCCCAAAACCACATATAGTGTGAAAATACAGTTAATACAGCTGGCCCTGGAGCATCAGCAGGAGGGAGGGCTACACCGGGCTGCATGCAGACCTCACGAACAGGGTGGATCTCACAAAACAGGGTAATATATGAAAGCCTTGATTCGGCGGGACCCAAGCCTTTCCCCCACCTCAGCTCACCAGCGGGAGGAGGAGAAGCAGAGCAGGGGGTTGGCAGGGGAGCCTAAGACTGCTGGAGAGACTGAGATTCCGGCCGTTTCTAGAGGACGGGGATCCACATCCAGTCGCCGCTCTGATATAAAAGAAAGATGGGGGAGTTTGCACAGAACTTGCTAAGCAAAAGAAGGGATAGGTGGACAAGGTTGTCTGGGCGCACTCTGCCCAGCAGGTTGGGAACTTTGAGGAGCTTCAGGCGCTCCATCCCCCTGGCTGCCTACTCAGCTCCGAAGTCCCCCACTGTGACACACAGCTTGCTGTGCCTTCCTCCTGGCCTGCTGGCACCTGCTTGCAAACCAGCAGTCACTGCGCTGGCGTGAGGCCAGCTGGAGGGAGGCCCTGTCTACAACAGCTAGAGATGCCAAGCACAGAGGCTTACACCTCTGTGCTCAGCCTACTGGCTCTGATAATGGAGACAGGCACTGCAGCCAGGAATCAGAAAACAGCTCTTTCCCCCCTACAGGTACCAGCGCCGCTCTCCTACAACCCCCAACCTCATTCTAGGGGCTGAGCAGCTCCAGAGACTGGAGCTTCTGGGTACCGCATAGAATTATGAAACATCAAAGGAACCTGGTTCAGACCAGAATCTCACAAACCCCAGAAAAAGGACCAAATGAAACTGAACTTACCAATCTTTCTGAAAGAGAGTTTCAAATAAAAATCATAAACATGCTCATGGAGGTACAGAAAAATATTCAAGAACTCAGGCACGAATTTAAGACGGAGATTCAATCATTAAGAAATTCCATATCTGAAATGAAACATACAATGGAGGGATTTAAAAGCAGATTAGATGTAGTAGAAGAGACGGTAAATGGAATAGAAATTAGAGAAGTGGACTACAAAGAGGCTGAGGCACAGAGAGAAAAAAGGATCTCTAAGAATGAAAGAATATTGAGAGAACAGTGTGACCAATCCAAACGGAACAATAGTCACATGATACGGGTACCAGAAGAAGAGAGAGAAAAAGGGACAGAAAGTGTCTTTGAGGAGGTAATTGCTGAAAACTTCCCCAATCTGGGGAAGGAGATAGTCTCTCAAGCCATGGAGGTGCACAGATCTCCCAACACAAGGGACCCAAGGAAGACAACATCAAGACATATAATAATTAAAATGGCAAAGATCAAGGATAAAGGCAGACTTTTAAAAGCAGCTACAGAGAGAAAAAAGATCACATACAAAGGAAAACCCATCAGGCTATCATCAGATTTCTCAACAGAAACCTTACAGGCCAGAAGAGAGTGGCATGATATATTTAATGAAATGAAGCAGAAGGGGCTCAAACCAAGAATACTTTATCCAGCAAGATTATCATTTAAATTTGAAGGAGGGATTAAACAATTTCCAGATAAGCAAAAGCTGAGACAATTTACCTCCCACAAACCACCTCTACAATGCATTTTGGACGGACTGCTATAGATGGAAGTATTCCTAAGGCTAAATAGATATCACCCAAGGGACAGACAAAGAGTACAGAATATGATATCTAACATATAAAGAAGGAGGAGGAAGAGAAAGAAAGGAAAAAAAAGAACCTTTAGATTGTGTTTGTAATAGCATATGAAGTGAGTTAAATTAGACTGTTAGATAGTAAGGGAATTACCCTTGAACCTTTGGTAACCATGAATCTAAAGCCTGCAATGGCAGTAAGTACAGACCTATCGATAATCACCCTAAATGTAAATGGTCTGAATGCACCAATCAAAAGACATAGAGTCACTGAATGGATAAAAAAAACAAGACCCATCTATATGCTGCCTACAAGAAACTTACTTCAAACCCAAAGACATACACAGACTGAAAGTAAAGGGGTGGAAATAGATATTTCATGCAACTAAAAGGGAGAAAAAAGCAGGAGTTGCACGAGACAAAAAAGGACACTGCATAATGATAAAGGGGTCAGTATGACAAGAGGATATAACTGTTATAAATATCTATGCACCCAACACAGGAGCACCTACATATGTGAAACAAATACTAACAGAATTAAAGGGGGAAAATGCAATGCATTCATTTTAGGAGACTTCAACACACCACTCACTCCAAAGGACAAATCAACCAGAGAGAAAATAAGTAAAGAGAAAGAGGCACTGAACAACTAAATAGAACAGATGGACCTAACAGACATCTACAGAACACTCCATCCAAAAGCAACAGGATACACATTCTTCTCAAGTGTACATGGAACATTTTCAAGAATAGATCATATACTAGGCCACAAAAAGAGCTTCAGTAAATTTAAAAAGATTGAAATTGTACCAACCAGCTTCTCAGATCACAAAGGTATGAAACTAGAAATAAATTACACAAAGAAAATGAAAAAGCCCATGAACACCTGGAGACTTAATCACATGGTCCTAAATAATCAATGGATCAATGACCAAATATAAAGAGAGATCAAGCAACATATAGAGACAAATGACAATAATTCAACACCGCAAAATCTGTGGGACACAGCAAAGGCCGTGCTAGGAGGGAAGTATATTGCAATACAGCCCTACCTCAGGAAAGAAGAACAATCCCATATGAAGTCGAAACTCACAATTAATGAAACTAGAAAAGGAAGAAAAAATGAGGCCCAAAGTCAGTAGAAGGAGGGACATAACAAAGATTAAAGCAGAAATAAATAAAATGGATAAGAATAAAACAATAGAAAGAATCAATGAAAGCAGGATCTGGTTCTTGGAGAAAATGAACAAAATAGATAAACCCCTAGCCAGACTTATCAAGAAAAAAAATGTCTACACACATAAACAGAATCAGAAATGAGAAAAGAAAAATCACTGTGGACACCACAGAAATACAAAGAATTATGAGAGAATACTATAAAAAATTATATGCTAACAAACTGAATAACCTAGAAGAAATGGACAACTTTCTAGAAAAATACAACCTTCCAAGGCTAAAACAGGAAGAAACAGAAAATCTGAATAGACCATTTACCAACAAGGAAATTGAATTGGCAATCAAAAACGACCTAAGAACAAAACACCTGGACCAGATGGTTTCACTGCTGAATTTTATCAGACATTTAGGGAAGACCTAATACCCATCCTCTTTAAAGTTTTCCGAAAAGTAGAAGAGGAGGGAATACTCCCAAACTCATTCTACGAGGCCAACATCACTCTAATACCAAAACCAAGCAAAGACACCACAAAAAAAGAAAATTACAGACCAATATCCCTGATGAACATAGATGCAAAATACTCAACAAAATATTAGCAAACCTAATTCAAAAATACAATGAAAAGATCATCCATCATGACCAAGTGGGATTCATCCCAGGGATGCAAGGATGGTACAACATTCGAAAATCCATCAACACCGTCCACCACATCAACAAAAAGAAGGACAAAAACCACATGATCATCTCCATAGATGCTGAAAAAGCATTCAACAAAATTCAACATCCATTCATGATAAAAACTCTCAAAATGGGTATAGAAGGCAAGTACCTCACATAATAAAGGCCATATTTGACAAACCCACAGCCAACATTATACTTAACAGTAAGAACCTGAAAGCTTTTCCTTTAAGATCAGGAACAAGACAAGGATGCCCACTCTCCCACTTTTATTCAACATAGTTCTGGAGGTCCTAGCCATGGCATTCAGGTAACATAAAGAAATAAAAGGCATCCAGATTGGTAATGAAGAAGTCACACTGTCCCTGTTTGCAGATGACATGATATTGTATATAAAAAACCCTAAAGAATTCACTCCAAAACTACTAGATCTAATATCTGAATTCAGTAAAGTTGTGGGATACTAAATTAATACACAGAAATCTGTTGCATTCCTATACACTAATGATGAACTAGCAGAAAAAGAAATCAGGTAAATAATTTCATTCACAGTTGCATCAAAAAGAATAAAATACCTGGGAATAAACCTAACCAAGGAAGTGAAAGACCTATACTCTGAAAACTACAAGACACTCATGAGAGAAATTAAAGAAGATACCAGTAAATGGAAACACATCCCGTGCTCATGGATAACAAGAATTAATATTGTCAAAATGGCCATCCTGCCTAAAGCAATCTACAGATTCAATGCAATCCCTATCAAAATATCAACAGCATTCTTCAATGACCTAGAGCAAATAGTTCTAAAATTCATATGGAACCACAAAAGACTCCAAATAGCCAAAGCAATCCTGAGAAGGAAGAATAAAGTTGGGGGAATTACATGCCCTGACTTCAAGTTCTACTACAAGGCCACAGTAATCAAGTCAATTTGGTACTGGCACAAGAACAGACCCATAGACCAATGGAACAGACTAGAGAGCCCAGATATAAACCCAAGCATATATGGTCAATTAATATATGATAAAGGAACCATGGATATACAATGGGAAAATGACAGCCTCTTCAACAGGTGGTGTTGGCAAAACTGGACAGCTACATGTAAGAGAATCAAACTGGTTTATTGTTTAACCCCATACACAAAAGTTAACTCAAAATGGATCAAAGACCTGAATGTAAGTCATGAAACCATAAAGCTCTTAGAAAAAAACATAGGCAAAAATCTCTTGGACATAAACCAGAGCAACTTCTTCATGAACATATCTCCCCGGGCAAGGGAAACAAAAGCAAAAATGAACAAATGGGACTATATCAAACTAAAAAGCTTCTGTACAGCAAAGGATACAATCAGTAGAACAAAAAGACATCCTACAGTATGGGAGAATATATTCATAAATGACATATCAGATAAAGGGTTGACATCCTAATTATATAAAGAGCTCACGCACCTCAACAAACAAACAGCAAATAAGCCAATTAAAAAATGGGCGGGGGAGCTGAACAGACACTTCTCCAAAGAAGAAATTCAGATGG
>JAVSCE010021517.1:0-33407 GCA_032199065.1 Smutsia gigantea
ACATATCCCCGCTTGGTGCTGAATGCTGTCTGGGTTTCTAACAATTCAGCTTTAGTGGGAAAAGCGGGCTCCCATGCAAGAGTGGGTCAGGCTGTCACAGTTTGGTGCAAATGAGGGAAGCATTCGCTTTGGAAAGCAGGAAAGCCCAACTCTTCCTGACATTGTCTGGGTGTTTTTCATCTTGTCGTTCAGTCTAAGGCTGCCATTGCTGCTAAAGACTACAAATTTCCCATCTCAGGCACCAAGCACATGGACATGTTTAGCCAGATTTATTCACAGACAGCTAACTGACTTTCAAATCACTAACAAGTGGATTCTCGTATGTGATGTTGGAACTCCTAATAGCTGTGATTATATTCAGAAATGACTTTGGAGAAGTAAAGATGGTGTAAAGAATTTGTCACCTAAAAGCTGTCTCACATAAATTATGGTAAAATGTTGTAAGGGAACGGACTTTAAAAGACCTGCACAAACACGGATCCTGCACTGACTTTGAAAAAGGCATATATGTACTAGTGGCGTGGAGAATGCACTAATACTCATGCATGCAAATTGGACAACTAAGTATGACTCTATTGGTGGGTGAGCTCTAGCTTTAGCCATGTCACGGGCATCATCCTCTAACATCTGCTTGTCCACATGAAGCTTGCTGCCAAAATGGTGGCCTGCCTCACCTTTTGAACATTTTGTTCAAATATATTTTGGTCCTTGTGGCTCAGATTTTGAGTTATTCTCATGTGAAATAAAAGAATATCTTCAACATTTTGACTATGTCAGTATTGCTTTTTCCGACTAAATATCCTATTGGGATGCATCCCCTATGGTGTAGGGGGAAGCATCCTGAAAAACAGGACAATAGGGTTCTAGAATGGATGGGGGCTGCATTTTTTGACATCAATGTCCTAGTGTGGTGGGGGCTTAGGAAATGAGGCTTTCAGGCTCAGAAGTTAGCTTATCAAATGAGCACAAAATCTCATGCATTCTGGCTTCCTTAGGCACCATGGAATGAAATAGAGAAGTCATCTCCTTTTTAATCTCTTCAGTTTTCTCAGAAGAGGATAAGTATCCATAAATCAAGTTTGAAAATAGTTCACTAACAATTGTTTCTCTGCCATTGACTGTCTGGTGCTCCAGGTCCAATGATACTCCTGAGCATTACTCAAATGCTCATGGGGCTACCATGGTGTTACGTCCACCCTCGGCATCTCAACTCTAACCCAGACTAGCAGCTCAATTTCCAGGACAACCTTGACACCATGCTGTCTTGGTTCACCAGAGAGGACGGGGCACCCCACTGTTAGTACAGTCCACCTGTGAATTATTTTTCCTGTAGAGATGATGGTTTTGTACACTCTTTGGCATTGCTTTCACACATTTTTTAGAAAGCCGGCAGGGTTAAATGTGTATTTGTGGCTTTGGAACAGAATGAAATTGATGCTATTAAACCCTGACCTTGATCTTAACCTTCACAGTAACAGAGCCAGTCCACTAATTGGAGACTCTCCCCAGTCTAAAGCAAAGGTGAAATGGTAATTTAGACTGTTACACAAAGAGAAATTTTTTCATGAAAGAGAATTAAATTTAATACAAGTTAAATTGTTATAATTCTTAACTGATAATGAAGTTTTAACTGCTGGTCACATTTATAGCTATTCTTTCATGTTGCAAATAAAAAGTGGAGATAATACTGCTAGCCTTAAAATATCTCTTCCTGGCTTTGAAAACTCAATTTGCTTTCAGAGTCATATGCCCCCAAACTCCAGTCATTATTTCCTTGCTGCCAATTTGGGACTAGAGGGGGCAGTTATATGACTTATACTTTCCAAACTCCCTGGAAACCATAGAAAATATTCCCTTCAAATCCCATTACATGGCCTATTGTCAAACCTTGCCCGTGGAAAGAGCTTGGAATTATACAGAGTCATAGAACAGTGGCACTGGGATGGCCATTCAAAAGCATCCATCCTCATCTCTCCCTAAATAGATGAGCAAATGGAGGCCTGCAGAAGCCCAGGAACTTGTTCAAAATCACACACTGACTCTTGGATTTGGAATTAGAACCCAGGCGTCCTGCTCCCCAGCCATGGGTGCCAGCAGGGAAAGGACCCTCACTGTTTTTAGGATCATGGATACAGAATATGGTGAATGGGCTGGCAAAGAGCGAAATGGAATAAAGTTTAATAGGGCATAGCAAGGCTGAGAAAGAGGAAAAAAAAGTTCTATTTCCCTAAAGACCTAAAAACAGCCCTGGGAACTGCCAGTATTTAGACATTATTGGATATTAAGTTACTATGGAATTTGTAGTATATCTTTTAAAAATTAAATATATTTAGCCTTATTTTAATGTCTACCCCTAAGGATTGAGAAAGAACCCAATGAAAACATTGATCAGTTAAAAACACTATTCCTGGAATGCCTTAGGAATGTTCACCCGTCTTCTCCATTTGCTATGCATGAATAAGGGGAAATCAAAATATGTTCTAATCTTAGTAGCTTACATCTTAAAAATCTGTATGATAATCCAGCACAGTGGAAGACAAGCCTCTTATAAACTGTTCTTGCCTTCATCATTTATAAGCATTTAATAATGAATTAACACTGCACTGGAAGATAGAGGGGTTCATAGACTGAATTGATTTTCTTGAGATCTCAGTTTCCCAGACCAATCTGTTAAGTCTTATTCATGTAAGCTCCTGAACTTTCCCCAGAAGAGTAGAAGGAAGGAAAAATCAACTCTTCTTGGTAATGAGGAAAAAATGGTTGATTTTCTTCTGAACTTAAGTGTCTACTAATCCATGCAACATATTATTGTGTTTTAGGAAGACCAGGCTGCATACATGTCATGACTGCTTTTCTGAAATTTGATTGTGAAGGCAGTTCCAAATTTCTCATTGATTAAAGTCATTCTGTGCCCTCAAATATAATGCCATCTTCTCATGTGGTAGACAGAATACTTTAAAGTTGGTGACTATGGTGAACATGGGCATGTGCCAAGGAAGGATTTGTTGCCTCGGCAGTCAATCCCTTCAGGGACTGCCTCAGCTGCAGAGTCACCTTGCCCAAGGGCATGCTCTTTCAGGCTCCTATCCTGATGGAGGATGGGGTATGAAAGCCTGGCTCTCTTGGCTGGATGACAGAAATTCCAGCCTATGATCCTGGCTTCAGAGCTGTCCTCTGGGTTGACTGAGGCATGCCAGCTCTACTTCTCTTTCTGCCTAAGCTTGCTCTCCACCCTTGCCTTCCACAGGTCTGATCCCTACTAAGTACCCTGCCCCACAAGCTCTATCCCAGCATCTGACTCAGGGGAACCAAGCCTGCAACAACAACTTTTACCTATTTTATTGGCCTATCAAAGGAAACAAGTGCATCTAAGCCTCCTAGTTGCATGGTGTAGCCCATAATAGTTCAGGTTCAAATCAATGTTTCTGCTTCCTTTAAATGCATAGTTTAAACACAGGTGCCAGCACCTTGCTGTGTGTTAGCTAGAATGCTAAATGCTGCAAATACTGAGGTAAAAAAAGTCATAGCCTTGCTTTTAATATGTGCATAGGCTAGAGAGGGTGAGAGGTGACTATAATAAGTGTACTGGTTACATACAGAGCTAATCCACAAAGCAGATGATCTAGTGTGTGTGGTTTTAAAGTGGTTGTTTTGAAAGTAAAGGGCTATGACTTTCAATAATAACAATAGCATTTGTACAGCGCTTGCACAGGGAGCATCTCATTTGGTTTCCAAAATACCTTTATCTGGTAAGTTAATCATTACAAAAATCTCACAGATAAGAAGCTGGAGATTGTCTTCTGACCTTAAAGTCTGCATTTTCTTTGCTATTCCCAAGCATCCTTTTTCTTTTTTCTGAAGTTGTGGACAGAAGGAAAGGACCATTGAACCATTTTGTGTTGGTATATGCCAGTTCTCACTAGCAAACTATGATCCCAGAATGTACATAAATCATTCAGGACCTTGACCCAATAGAACTTTTGAGAATATACTATTCTAATCTAAACTTCAGGAGAAAATAAATACATTCCAAATTATATGCAAAATCAAAGCAGTGCTTATGAGTTTAAAAACCTATCATATTTGGTTGTAATCTTATGAATAGCTTCAATGCCCTAGTTTTATACATATGTGTTAACTTGAATGTTTTATTTTAAAACTGTTGAGGGTTGGATATGGCTCCCCAGGAGCAGTTTGATTTGTGTGGCATGTCGTTGCCATCATCACTGTTGTCATGATCATTGTCTTCATCATCGTCAATCTTGACTCCACATCTATAACATAGGATGAGTCTGTATATAGACTTCATGGTACTATGAGGATTAAATGAGTTAACGCGTGGTGTGGAGGAACCTAAAACCATATCCAGCACCAAGTAGCACTTATATGTATTACCTACCATTTGCATTATGCATTTGTAGTTTGAACAAGTTGTATCCAACAAATGTAGCTTTGGTTAAGGTGGACATTATTCTTACCCATATTTTTTGCCCAGCAAAGTTATGCACTCTTAGGATTTCTTATTATACTACCTTATAATAAAAAGTTCTCATTTTTTAAGGTTATATTATTACATTGATAGAAATAAATCAAAGCTGGTTGTTATCTTATAGCTTAACTTTTAGCTTGTGTATTCTGCTGTAGAATTACATTCACACTAGTGGAAGAAGACACCTATTAGGTCATTTTATGTGCCCTCCTATGTGCCAGGACCAAGCTTAGATGGAAACAACTGAAGCAACGAAATGTGCAAGTTTCTCGATACATTTCCTGGGAAATTAATTTGCTTTGAAATCAATGTACAGCTTTCTCTTTCTCCCATCATCCAAACATTCTCAGAAACACCGTCTTTCACCCACCCTCCTACCCCAAACCACTCCTTTAACAATTCCTCTTATAGGTTTAAGTTAAGGAGCCTATTCTGAAGTATGTTCTGAGAAGTGGCCTGCCAGAAGAACTTCATGGAGGCACATTTTTGGTTAAATTTAAATTTAAGAACACCAAGGAGTCAGGGATTATACATTCCACCCCAAGGAAGGGAGAATCAGAGTAAATAGTATGAGTTAATACATCTAAATCATTTATTCCTTACATTAATTCCTACTTTTCCAGAATAGCACAGCTATTGATTAGCACAATCTATACATTTTCCCAAAACAGCACAATTATTAACACAGTTTAATACATCTAAATCCTTCATCTCTTACATTAGTTCCTATTTTTCCAAAACAGCAGTCATTTACTCAGAACCAGAAACCTTGGTAGCAAGTCCTGGATCTGAACAAAGGGTGGAATATCAAATTAAAATTGGAAAATTACAATTCTATATTACCCAAACTCTGTGCTGCCTAATACAATTGTAATGTGAGCCACATAAATTATTTTAAATTTCATAGTAGCCACATTAAAAACATAAAAATAAACAGGTAAAATTGACTTTAACATGTTTTACTTATTCCACAATATCCTGAATATTATAATTTCAACATGTAATAAATATGAAAAGTTATTAATGAGATATTTAACATTCTTTTGTCAAACTAAGTCCTTTTTTTGAGGAAAATGATTTTTTATTGAAAAACACCACTAATACTGACAGACTTCAAAAACAACCCACACTTCCAGAAAACAAAGCTTTTTCAAACCTGTTTGAATTTCAAAGTTAGCAGCATAGCAAGTGTTTGAAATCTGCTGTTTATTTTACACTCACAGTGCATATCAATTCAAACTATATATGTACTTTTTTGAGATCTCATGGATGTACTGGAATCCCTGAGAACAAAGGGCAAATGTGGTGGACAAGTCCAAGAACAAGAAAGAGAGGACAAGCTTGCAAATTATGGATGAACCAGCACAGAACCTGGCAAGCAATTGTTACTTGGAAGATTCAGAGACTTTATCCCAAAGTTATGCATTCTTACAATTTCTTATTATACTACCTTATAATAAAAAGTTCTCATTTTTTAAGGTTATAGTACTACATTGATAGAAATAAATCAATGTAGATTTATTTCTACATTGAATGCCCAACAATTCCCTAGGAGTCAGGAGACCCAAGTGCACTCCTAGCTCCGCCACTAACGGGCTGAGTGATCCAGAACGAGTCACATGCTTACTACTCTTCAGTTTTCTAGATCAGATTATGAAGCCCTCTCCCCATATCAGGAATATTCTTTCTATACAGACAGAGAGACAGACAGACAGACAGACACACACACACACACACACACACACACACACACACACACACACACATTCCTGCTCTAACACTCACCTATTCTCAAGATAAAGGAGATTTTTAAGAATCTGTGTCTGGTGTACTTTCACCACTAAGAAAACTTATATTTTGATTTTTCAGTTTTATTAGATTTTTTAGTTTTTCCTTTTGTTCTTTTCAAGAGTTGTGTGTGGGTGATGTTTTATATAAGTGATTAAAAGTGGACGTAAGCTCATTAAAATATTGCTTGGCTAATCTCGGAATGCAGTGAATTGCTGAGAATGCATCATTGATTTTGAGAATCAAAAAACTTTAAATACGGTATATTTCATGAGAAATGTATGACATTTTTTCCCCCTCCTAGCTCACCCTTCCTCTTTTCCCTTCTAAGAAAGGCGGCAAGCAGCAGATGGACGGCAAGGCATTGCAAGTAGATGAGTGGTGGGTGGGTGGGTCTTTTGTGCATGGAGGCCCTGGATATACGCCAAAAGTATTTGAGGAAAAAAGAGAGCTATCCAGGCTTTTCAGCAGAGTGCTCATTCATAATTAAGTTGCTTAGTTGCAGGGCCATGAAAGGAAAACTTCAAATGCCCTGACTGCATAGCCGCCTGTGCTAAAAGCAGCCGTGGGACTGCTCAGGGGGAAAGGCAAGGCCATGGCAAGTACTCGGGCAGCACAGAGCAGAGAGGACATATGGGAAACCAAAAGAGCCAGGGCTGGGTGTCAGAGGAACCTGGCAAGGGTTTGTTAGGTCTGAGACTGGGAATCTAGCCCTAGAACTCATGCTGATGTGCAAGAACTTTAAGCCTGTGTACTGCATTGCCCCAAACATGAGACTGATTTTAAAATATGCCACTGATCTCATTTATGGAATTTTTCCTCGCATTGCCTATTGTGCTGGACACAAGTACAATATCTAATTTAATCCTCAACAACTTTGTTGTTAGATGTGTTTTACAAGCAGGGAAACCAGAGGTTAAAGAGGTTGAATGATTTGCCCCGAGTCTTGCAACCAGTAAGGGGCAGAGACAGACTGACCACAGATCTTTCTGTCTGCTAAACTGAAGTAGTGTTTTTGCTCCATCCACCCTCTGTCCCTGCACCCACCTCAGTTGACCCTCAGTCAAGACACATTCCCACTAGATGACTGCATTAGAGGGTCAGGATCAAAGGTCAATCTGTCCTAAAAACCTCCTATGACTCAAGTCTTTTTAAGACCAGCCTTTATTTCTAAAAGGTACTTGGGAGTTTCTAGGGAATCTGAGTACTCCAGCTAACCCCTGGGACCCCTTAAACTTTCCAAGGAAACTTTAAGTCAGACTTTCCTTGGCCTTGAATCCAAAGGATTTGGGTGAAACTCAGCTGGGCTTAAGACTTTTATAACAGAGACCTGCCTAGATCATTTTATTTTGCTCCCTGCAAAGATATGAAGTAGAGATATGGGATCAGACCCTTTACACCTTCCCAGAACCCAGGGCCACATTGAAGGTAGAATAGGAGAGACCCCTAGAGATAACCTAGCTCTGTGGCCTTGTTTTAGGCATGATAGGCTGAAAAAGATGAAGGTGACAAATCTAGCAAATGGCAACACAGGACTAGAGCTCCCGTCTCTGCCATGAAGGTTAATGGCTATTGAAGGACTGCCCCATTCTCCTCCCCTCATCCCATGCCCTCATCACACCCCACCCTTGTACTCATGGCAAATTCAGACCAGGCCCACTGGCAGAATGAATTTCTGGAGCTAAAGAATGACAGAGATCTACACAAGAAAGCAAGCCCACACGGCTTCTGATAACCATGGCCTGCTCGTTCAAACAGGCAAGCACTACAGATGACATGCATCTCCCCAGGAATATAATGGTCACAGGCACATAGCATGCAATGGTGGCCTCCTGCTTCATGCTACATAGGCAAGATTTTTCAGTGTCTGTTCCCCAAAGAATTATATCATCATAGCAAACAGCATTTGGAGCAAATTCACACTGGCCAGACATTTGGTATGTAGCCTTTAGATGGTGCTAATGTTCTACTATAACAGAGAGTCTGCGCGAACTTTGCTCAGAATCAAAGTAGGTGGAAGAGACCTCCAGAAACTAGCTGTATTTCAAACCTGCTGTGTCAGGCCCTGGAACACACCCAACAAACACTTTGGGAGGTATCTTGATTAAAATACATTTCTGGGGCTTTCACTAGTACAGCAAGGTTTTGGTAATGCTAAATGTACCAGGCTACTCCAGGGTAGGGCTCATGCAATCCATGCCATTGGTCAATACTTTAAACATGAATATACATCCTCAGGGTTCAGATTCATCTTGTGTCTTTGTGCGTTGACTAGAACTTGTGGCAATCTTGGCTCCTAATGTCCGATTGTGTCACTATATTGTGTGATGGAGCCATTCATTTTGTGAGGCAGTTTTCCCCGGGAAAGCCTCATTTATTCACTGAAGAAAGAACTGGTGAAACCTAGCATCATTCATTTTTTTCTAGCTCTGAAAAGAGGGGTGGGGAAAAACACATCACACCATAGCAACCTTTCTACAGAAGGCTTTTATGTCTTATTTCTTCTCTCTTCCACGCATTGTGAGCGCCTGAAGCTACATTTGTCTCCTAGTCTTGCCAAAAGAGACAATGCTTTGCTACCCAGTTTTCTTTGCCAATGCAACGGGTGACAGGCTGGGTCACAGTCGCATTGAGAAGCCCTGGACATTGTTGAGGTTTTCTATTCAGGAAGAAAATAACTCCTTGTTCATTCACATGGAAAGCTAGCACATGTGGGAGCCCACAGAGATTCCCGAAGTATACACATAGTATATGTACGTGATGTGTGTGCACATGTTGTGTGTGCATGCGTGCGTACCCACCCTAAGTAGAGGAGGACTGGGGAGCAGCAAGGGGTGAAGATCAGGAGGGAGGTGAAGTTCCCATCCAGATCATCTTGTGAGAAAAAGTTTGGGAGAGTCATACCATTATTCTAATGTCTGAAAGCCTACTGTAGTGGAAAAAAATTAATTTGTCCGGAAAGATAATGTAAAGGACAGAATCATATCCAAAGGGATCAAAATCTTTGGTAGATAGATTTCAATTCAATTTCACCAAGAACTTTTTTGTTTTAGTTTAAAAAAAATTTTTTAATTCCAGTTTACAGAAGAGTTGCAAGAAAAGTACAAAGAACACTCATATGCCGTTCATCTAGACTCCTCAGTTGTTAATATTTTGCCACATTTGCTTACTCTCTCTCGTATTTGTATTTATATTTTCCTGAACTGTTTGAGAGTAAATGGCATTATATCCCTATATTCCTAAATATTTAATCATGCATTTCCTAAAAATAAGAACACTGTCTTCATAACCAGAGTAAAATTATATACCCCAAACTCAAATTTCAGCAATTGTCCCAATGATGTCCTTTATAACAAGATTTTTTCCTCTGATCCAGGATCAGGAAAAATCACTGGTGATGTTAATAAGTATGGACATTTTAAGATTTAGGATTTTCAGAAATGAAAAGGCCTACGTCAAACATCAAATTTCAAATACTGGCTCGGCGGGTACACCATATAGAGCTTACCAGCTCAGGGTATGTGGCAGAATAAATGACCTATTTAAACAAATAAACTAAATAACCAAAAACCTTTATGGTTAAGGCTTTTTGCGTCCTCTGTATAAAATTTGCCTGACCCAAAGTCCTAAAAATATCCTCTTATATCTTCCTCTGGAAGCTTTATAGTTCTAGGTTTTACATTTAGGTTAATAATATATATCCCCCCCCCCAAATTTTTTTGTAAATGGAGTGAAGTGGGGGTTGACGTTTGTTCTTCTCTTTTTTTCTTTACAGTTTTTCCAATTCCATTTCTTCAGAACACTAAGGCATCTTTCATAGATGAAGAGGCTTGGCCAAAGGATGGCACTCCAATGGGAAGCTGAGCAAAGAGGGCATTGCACTGGGAGGGATTGTGCCCCCTTGATGGGAACATCGGTGGTTGGGGATTAGTCCTGGGGCCAGACGTGTAAATTGTGGTCTTTGTGATGACTTTCAGAAGACAGTAAGAGACTTGCTTGCTGTCTCAGAAAACACATATCAGTGGGATGGTTGAATGGTGGGTTACCACTTGGGGGAGGTCATGCCTGGCCAAGAAGCAGCCCCTGAGAGTCCAGCAGTGCCCAAAAGCAATGAATACGTAGGTGGGAATTCCAATGTGAATTTAGCCCGAAATGTGGAGAATGCCATGTGAGTTCATTTTGGAAAAGGGGAGGCTAACTTAGTCAGGAGACATTCAAGTTGAGACTTGAAGGATGGGCAGGAGAGAGCCAGGTCGTGAGGAGGGTGAAGATGGCATATGTACGTGCTGGGGGTGGCAGAGCTGGCAGCCAGAGACCTGCAGTCACAGAGCGTGCATGTGGGAGTGAGGGAGAGTGTGGAGGAGGGTGGAGATGACATGGAAAGACAGGCAGGAGCTGACTCTCCAGGGACTTTATGCTGTGCTAGGGATTTTAGACTTGATTTTTGGTGCATTGTTAAGCGTTTGAAAATTTTTAGGTGTTAGTGACTTTTCTGTTCCAAGAGCTTTCAGGCACAAACAGATATTCATACAGTTACTTGTATCTCACTCTTTAATTTATCAAAAATATAAGCTCAACTTATAGGTTGTATGTACAGCCTTTGATTTTTGTATAGGAAAAGGACTAATCAGTTTAATTGGATTTTTGATTAGTATGCACTTATTTCAGAAATTTGACATCAAATTCTTCTAAATAATTAACACAAGTTCCATCTTTACTTAATCAAGTTACCTTAGATATTTCACACTACATTTACAAATTAAATGTGTTTGAGTCTCTCACGTTTACAAAGGCAGACTCACAAATCTAACATGAAAAACCTCCCTAAAATTTAGTAGATCAAATTCTCTTAAGCATTTCAAGGATCTTAAAAAAAGAAAAGAGAAGCCTGCTAGGAGCAACACAGACCTTCAACACTTGTCAATACACTTGTCCAAACACTACATACTCAAAGTGTTTTTAATGCTTTCCTTGTGTTACTTAGTTAAGCAAGAGGAAGACACTTATGAGTTCAGTTTAGTTGAGGTTTCTGTTGGAAATTCTGGGCTGTGAAAGTCTGGCCAGAAGTTTCATAGGCTCTCTGTTTTAAAATGTACCCAGGATTGATTTTACTCAGGTATCTTAAGACTCGCAAACATGGTAATGAGTGTCATGAAGGAAGAAGTTTTACTCATAGATCCCTAGAATCAGGATGCACTCCAAACCATACAGGGATACACGGGGAAGCACTAGAGTTAGTCAGGAGGCAAGAGTAAGGGGAAAATGTGGGTAAGAGTCTTGACTATAGTGTTTGCGCAAAGGAACGCGTGAGGCAAGGTAGGCAACACAGCATATTTAGGACTGAAAATTTTGGATAATTTTGGTGGCTCTGGGATATAAAGGTGTCCCCTAGTTGTCCAGAGCCTGTCCCTGGGGTGAGCTGGAGAGGAGTGATAGTGTCCTGGACTGCAAGGGCCTGATAAATATTGGTGGATGGTGGGTGCACACTCAGGATTGGATGGTTTGCAATGAGTTGTTTGCTCGTTCTAGGAATTAGTTAACCTTAAAAGGGGCCGTCACTCAATGAGTCCTCAAGGCCCCAGGATGTCAAAGCATCATCAAATACAGAAAATTTTAAAAATCATCAGTATATCCTGGGAATCCCACCCAACATGAAGCAGGCAACTGTTGGGAAGTCCTCTGTTTCATGTTCATCTGTTGCCTACCATGTCACCTGTCATCTGGGACTTAACCAATCATACACATTTCAGGTTCTAATAATATAATATAACATACTATTTCTGACTGGAAATCATCCACCTATGCTATTAGCTAAGACCCTTTTTGGGTCTTCCGATTTTAATTCCCTTTTGCACAGCCACTGGTAATGCCCTATATTTTATTTTATTTTATTTTATGTATTTATTTTATTATACATGGATGAAATTTGGAGCCCTGTACTCTGGCCTCAAGTTTGTCCTATGTCTCTTTTCTCTTTCTAATTCTTATGTGCCTTATGAATTGCTCTTCTGTTACTGCTTTATTCACTTATTCATGCAACAACTGATTATGGAGGGCCCACTATGTGGTACTGTTCCAAATGCTAAGGATACACCAGTGAACAAAACAGAGGAAACGAGGAAACTGCCTGGCCTCATGGGATTAAATCCCAACAGGGACAGACATCCAAAAATGCACATAATAAATAACTTAATTATAGAGTACATCAGAAGGTGGTAAGTGCTACAGAAAAAAAGAAAAAGTAAGGCAGGGTAAGGGGGATTGGGGATGCTGGTGGGGGTGTGACAGAAGTTTGAAATAGGGTGGGTAGGGTTGGCCTCACAGAGAGGGGAGCATTTGAGCAAAGGATTCAAAGTTACTAATGGAGTGATATGATCATATCTGAAGGTCAAGGCTGTGGTTCTGTTGGCTCCACCTGTCATCCCCTAAGGGTTAGATAGGAGAATAATAGGAGAAAGATGAGAGAGAGAAGGGACCTGTGACTTGCCAATGAGGGGAGGTGTTTAGATGTTGAAGTCTCGGCCTGGGTAGCCTGTTTGCAAGTTATCTTGCACATTCTGCAGGGGGTGGGGTGCTATGCCCTTGGAAGCACTGGGCTGGGCTGGGCAAGACGGAGGCCAGGCACAGACACAGGCAGAGCAGTTTTCAGCCCAGAAATGATAGTAGAAGCCATGAGAATGAACAGACTTCAGAGGGAACCCTGGAAGCACCCATATATAAGGGGCAGGGAAAAATGGGAAGACAGGTGGGGACATCTAAATGGTTTCAGCCAGAGACAGTGAGGCAGGACCAGGAAAGCAGGAGCCAATGAAGTGGAGTTTGAAGACAACCCAGGGGTGGTCAGCAGTGCATCACCTACCCAAGGATTGTGTGAGAATCGGCAGAGGGAGGTTCGGTGCCATTATCAGGCAGTCTTTGGTGACCTTGGCCACAGAGGGTCTATCAATGTGTAGAGGAAAGAAGCAGATTGTGGGGGAGGTGAGCTGTAGTGCCCAGAGGCCACAGAAGTGGACCCAGCAAGACAAGGCTGCTGCGTTTTTCCCAAATTCCAGGGCAGGAAAGGAGGAAGAGTCCTCAGTGGTAAGCTCCTGTGGCCTGCGCTGTCCTGCCCAGGACCTACTGACTCCTACCTATTGTTCTCCACTACCGCACACTTCCATTATTTTTTAGTTTTTTTTCATTAAGTTATTATTGATATACAGTCTTATGAAGGTTTCATAGGAAAAAACAATGTAGTTACTACTTTCACCCATATTATCATTTCCCCCCCATGCCCCATTGAAGTCACTGCCCATCAGTATAGTAAGATGTCACAGAGTCACTATTTGCCTTCTCTGTGCTACACTGTCTTCCCCATGATCCCACACACACACCATGTGTGCCAATCATAATAACCCTCAATCCCCTTCTCCCTCCCTCGCCACCCGCTTTCCCCCACCCTCCCCTTTGGTAACCGCTGGTCCCTTCTTGGAGTCTGTGAGTCTGCTCCTGTTTTGTTCCTTCAGTTTTGCTTTGTTCTTATACTCCACAAATGAGGGAAACCATTTGGTACTTCTGTTTCCCCACCTGGTTTATTTCACTGAGAATAATACCCTCTAGCTCCATCCATGTTGTTGCAAATGGTAAGATTTGTTTTCTTCTTATGGCTGAATAATATTCCATTGTGTATATGTACCACCTCTTCTTTATCAATTCATCTACTGATGGACATTTAGATTGCTTCCATTTCTTGGCTATTGTAAATAGTGCTGCAATAAACATAGGCATCCATCCGTCTTTTTTTTTTTTGGTATTGTTAATCTACAGTTACATGTGCAACATTATGGTTACTAGACTCCCCATATCATCAAGTCCCCCCCATATCCCCATTACAGTTGCTGTCCATCAGCGTAGTGAGATGCTATATAATCACTACTTATCTTCACTGAGTTGTACAACCCTCCACGTGCCCCCACACACATTATGTCTGCCAATCGTAATGCCCTTTTTTCCCCATTGTCGCTCCCTTCCCACCCATCCTCCCCAATCTCTTTCCCTTTGATATCTGTTAGTCCATTCTTGGGTTCTGTGAGTCTGCTGCTGTTTTGTTCCTTCAGGTTTTTTTTTTTGTTCTTATACTCCACATATGAGTGAAATCATTTGATACTTGTCTTTTTCCACTTGGCTTATTTCACTGAGCATAATACCCTCTAGCTCCATCCATGTTGTTGCAAATGGTAGGATTTGTTTTCTTCTTATGGCTGAATAATATTCCATTGTGTATATGTACCACATCTTCTTTATCCATTCATCTACTGATGGACACTTAGGTTGCTTCCATTTCTTGGCTATTGTAAATAGTGCTGCGATAAACATAGGGGTGCATATGTCTTTTTCAAACTGGGCTGCTGCATTCTTAGGGTAAATTCCTAGGAGTGGGATTCCTGGGTCAAATGGTATTTCTATTTTGAGTTTTTTGAGGAACCTCCATACTGCTTTCCACAATGGTTGAACTAATTTGCATTCCCAACAGCAGTGTAGGAGGGTGCCCCTTTCTCCACATCCTTGCCAACATTTGTTGTTTGTGTTTTGGATGTTGGCCATCCTTACTGGTGTGAGGTGATATCTCATTGTGGTTTTAATTTGCATTTCTCTGATGATTAGTGATGTGGAGCATCTTTTCATGTGCCTGGTCGCCATCTGAATTTCTTCTTTGGAGAAGTGTCTATTCAGATCCTCTCCCCATTTTTAATTGGATTATGTGCTTTCTGTTTGTTGAGGTGCTTGAGTTCTTTATATATTTTGGATGTCAACCCCTTATCGGATATGCCATTTATGAATATATTCTCCCATACTGTAGGATGTCTTTTTGTTCTACTGATGGTGTCCTTTGCTGTACAGAAGCTTTTCAGCATGATATAGTCCCACTTGTTCATTTTTGCTTTTGTTTCCCTTGCCCAGGAGATACACTCATGAAGTTGTTCATGTTTATGTCCAAGAGATTTTTGCCCATGTTTTTTTCTAAGAGTTTTATGGTTTTATGACTTACATTGAGGTCTTTGATCCATTTGAGTTTACTTTGGTGTATGGGGTGAGACAGTAATCCAGTTTCATTCTCTTACATGTAGCTGTCAAGTTGGCAACACCAGCTGTTGAACAGGCTGTCATTTCCCCCATTGTATATCCATGGCTCCTTTATCGTATATTAATTGAACGCATGTGTATGGGTTAATGTCTGGACTCTCAATTCTGTTCCACTGGTCTGTGGGTCTGTTCTTGTGCCAGTACCAAATTGTCTTGATTGCTGTGGCTTTATAGTAGAGCTTGAAGTCTGGGAGTCTAATTCTCCCTGTTTTATTCTTCCTTCTCAGGATTGCTTTGGCTGTTCGGGGTCTTTTGTGGTTCCATATGAATTTTAGAATTATTTGTTCCAGTTCATTGAAGAATGCTGTTGGTATTTTGATAGGGATTGCACTGAATCTGTAGATTGCTTTAGGTAGTATAGCCATTTTGGCAATATTTATTCTTCCAAGCCAAGAGCATGGGATGAATTTCCATTTGTTAGTGTCCTCTTTAATATCTCTTAGGAGTGTCTTGTAGTTTTCAGGGTATAGGTCTTTCAATTCCCTTGTTAGGCTTATTCTTAGGTATTTTATTCTTTTTGATGCAACTGTGAATGGAATTGTTTTCCTGATTTCTCTTTCTGTTAGTTCATCGTTAGTGTATAGGAAAGCAACAGATTTCTGTATATTGATTTTGTATCCTGCAACTTTGCTGAATTCAGATATTAGTTCTAGTAGTTTTGGAGTGGAATATTTACGGTTTTTTATGTACAATATCATGTCATCTGCAAATAGTGACAGTTTGACTTCTCCTTTACCAATCTGGATGCCTTGTACTTCTTTGTTTTGTCTGATTGCCGTGGCTAGGACCTCCAATACTATGTTGAATAACAGTGGGGAGAGTGGGCACCTGTCTTGTTACTGATCTTAGATGAAAAGCTTTCAGCTTCTCGCTGTTAAGTATGATGTTGGCTGTGGGTTTGTCATATATGGCCTTTATTATGTTGAGGTACTTGCCCTCTATACCCATTTTGTTGAGAGTTTTTATCATGAATGGATGTTGAATTTTGTCAAATGCTTTTTCAGCATCTATGGAGACGATCATGTGGTTTTTGTTCTTTTTGTTGATGTGGTGGATGATGTTGATGGATTTTCAAATGTTGTACCTTCCTGGCATCCCTGAGATGAATCCCACTTGATCATGGTGTATGATCCTCTTGATGTATTTTTGAATTCAGTTTGCTAATATTTTGTTGAGTATTTTTGCATCTATGTTCATCAGGGATATTGGCCTGTAATTTTCTTTTTTGGTGGGGTCTTTGCCTGGTTTTGGTATTAGAGTGATGCTGGCTTCATAGAATGAGTTTGGAAGTATTCCCTCCTCTTCTATTTTTGGAAAACTTTAAGGAGAATGAGTATTATTTCTTCTCTATATGTCTGATAAAATTCAGCAGTGAATCCATCTGGCCCGGGGGTTTGTCTTGGGTAGTTTTCTGATTACCGATACAATTTCGTTGCTGGTGATTGGTCTGTTTAGGTTTTCTGTTTCTTCCTTGGTCAGTCTTGGAAGGTTGTATTTTTCTAAGAAGTTGTCCATTTCTTCTAGGTTTTCCAGCTTGTTAGCATATAGATTTTCATAGTATTCTCTAATAATTCTTTGTATATCTGTGGGGTCCGTCGTGATTCTTCCTTTCTCATTTCTGATTCTTTTTATGTTTGTAGATTCTCTTTTTCTCTTAATAAGTCTGGCTAGGGGTTTATCTTGGTTTCATTGATTTTTTTCTATTGTTTTATTCTTCTCAATTTTATTTATTTCTTCTCTGATCTTTATTATGTCCCTCCTTCTGGTGACTTTGAGCCTCGTTTGTTCTTCTTTTTCCAATTTCAATAATTGTGATGTTAGACTATTCATTTGGGATTGTTCTTCCTTCTTTAAATAGGCCTGGATTGCAATATACTTTCCTCTTAGAACTGCCTTTGCTGCATCCCACAGAAGTTGCGGCTTTGTGCTACTGTCATTTGTCTCCATATATTGTTTGATCTCTGTTTTAATTTGGTCATTGATCCATTGATCATTTAGGAGCGTGTTGTTAAGCCTCCATGTGTTTGTGAGCCTTTTGTTTTCTTTGTACAATTTATTTCTAGTTTTATACCTTTGTGATCTGAGAAGTGGGTTGGTATAATTTCAATATTTTTGAATTTACTGAGGTTCTTTTTGTGGCCTAGTATGTGGTCTATTCTGGAAAATGTTCCATGTGCACTTGAGAAGAATGTGTATCCTGTTGCTTTTGGGGGCAGAGTTCTGTAGATGTCTGTTAGGTCCATCTGTTCTAGCGTGTTGTTCAGTGCCTCTGTGTCTTTACTTATTTTCTGTCTGGTTGATCTGTCCTTTGGAGTGAGTGGTGTGTTGAAGTCTCCTAAAATGAATGCATTGCTTTCTATTTCCTCCTTTAATTCTGTTAGTATTTGTTTCACATATGTCGGCGCTCTTGTGTTGGGTGCGTATATATTTATAATGGTTATATCCTCTTGTTGGACTGACCCCTTTGTCATCATGCAATGTCCTTTTTTTATCTCTTGTTACTTTCTTTGTTTTGAAGTCTATTTTGTCTGATACAAGTACTACAACACCTGCTTTTTTCTCCATATTTTTTGTATGAAATATCTTTTTCCATCCCTTCACTTTTAGTCTGTGTATGTCTTTGGGTTTAAAGTGAGTCTCTTGTAGGCAGCATATAGGTGGGTGTTGGGTTTTTTTCCATTCAGTGACTCTATGTCTTTTGATTGGTGCATTCAGACAATTTATATTTAGGGTGATTATAGATAGGTGTGTACTTATTGACACTGCAGGCTTTAGATTCGTGGTTACCAAAGGTTGAAGAGTAACTTCCTCACTTAGTATGCTATTACAAACACAACCTAAGGTTCTTTTTTTTTTCCTTCTTTTTCTTCCTCCTCCACTCTTTATATATTCGATATCACATTCTGTACTCTTTTTCTATCCCTGACTGCCTTTGGGAGTAGTTGATTTAATTTTGTATTTTCTTAGTAAATAACTGTTCTACTTTCTTTACTGTGGTTTTATTACCACTTATGATAGCTATTTAGCTTTAGGAACACTTCCCTCTATAGAAGTCCCTCCAAAATATATTGTAGGGATGGTTTGTGGGAGATAAATTCTCTCAGCTTTTGCTTATCTGGAAATTGTTTAATCCCTCCTTCAAATTTAAATGATAATCTTGCTGGATAGAGTATGCTTGGTTCAAGGCCCTTCTGATTCATTGCATTAAAAGTGTCATGCCACTCCCTTCTGGCCTGTAACGTTTCTGCTGAGAAGTCTGATGATAGCCTGATGGGTTTTCCTTTGTATGTGATCTTTTTTCTCTCTGTGGCTGCTTTTAATAGTCTGTCCTTAATGGGGTTGGTGGGGGGGACCTGATGAAGGCGGTAGTGTAATCACCATAATATTACTCATTTAATTGTAGATTAATGATATCAAAATAAACTTATAAAAAAATAGTCTGTCCTTATGCTTGATCTTTGCCATTTTAATTACTATATGTCTTGGTGTTGTCTTTCTTGGGTCCCTTGTGTTGGGAGACCTGTGCACCTCCAAGGCCTAAGACTATCTCCTTCCCCAGATTGGCGAAGTTTTCAGCCATTACCTCCTCAAAGACACTTTCTATCACTTTTTCTCTGTTCTTCTTCTTCAGATACTACTATAATACAAATATTGTTCCATTTATATTGATCACACAGTTCTCTCAATATTCTTTCATTCCTAAAGATCCTTTTTTTTTCTCTGTGCCTCAGCTTCTTTGTATTCTTCTCTATTTCTATTTCATTTATTGTCTCCTCCACTATATCTAATGTGCTTTTAAAACCCTCCATTGTGTTCCTTAACTATTGGATCTCCGTCCTAAATTCGTTTCTGAGTTCTTGAATATTTTTCTGTACCTCCAGGAGTATGTTTATGATTTTTACTTTGAAATCTCTTTCAGGAAGATTGATTAGTTCAGTCTCACTTGACCCTTTTTCTGGTGTTTGTGTGATTTTGCTTTGAATCAGGTTCCTTTGGTGGTTTGTATTTGTATGTGGCCCCCTCTAGTGCCCAGAAGCTCTACTCTCTGGAGCTGCTCATCCCCTGGAGCTATGTCGGGGGTTTCAGGGGAGCAGTGCTGGTGCCTGGGGGACTGAAAGAGCTGTTTCTTACTTCCAGCTGCTATGTCTGTCTCCACTGCCAGAACCAGTGAGCCAAACGCACAGGTGTAAGCCTCTGTGCTTTGCATTTGTAGCTGCTATAGGCAGCGCTTCACTCTGGCTGGCCTGACGCCAGGACAGGTGTTGCGGGTTTGTGAACCAGGTGCAGGCTGGCCCGGAGGAAAGCACAGCAGGCTGCGTATCACACTGGGGGGCCTTGGAGCTGTGTAGCCAGCCAGGGGTATGGATCGCCTGAAGCTCCTGAGAGTTCTCAACTTGCTGGGAAGAATGCACCCTGGCCATTTTGTCTACCTGTCCTTTCTCCTGAGCAGTAAGCTCTGTGCAATCCATGCCCCTTTAGCTTCCCTCTCACTGTTAGGAAGTCTCTCAGACTGCCTGCTCAGATCAGCCAGATATGGATCTCTGTTTCCCGCAAGCAGCTGGAATCTCAGTCTCTCCAGGTATTTCACCTGTCTTAGCTTTCCAACCCCACTAATCACCAGAGCACCATACAATGTAGGTTCGTGCTCCCAGGGCAGGTTTCCATGGCTAGGTTTTCAGCAGTCTCAGGCCTCCACTCCCTCCCCGCTCCGTTTCTCTTCCTCCCACCACTGAGCTGGGGTGGGGGAAGGGCTTGGGTTGTGGCTTTGGTACATTACCCTGTTCCATGAGGTCTGATCTTTTCTCCAGGTGTATGCAGTCTGGCGCAGTCTTCTTTTCTGTTTCTCTTTCAGGATTAGTTGTATTAATTATATTTTCATATTATATGTGGTTTTCGGAGGAGGTCTCTGTCTCATCTCTAATGCCACCATCTTTAATCCTCCTAAGCCTGGTTCCTCCACCCCCACCAGCTTCCTTTTTAACAGTGTCTGTCATTTTACTTTGGTTTGCATAGTCAAGAACACTCTCCTCTGACCCTTGTGCTAATCACTACAAGAAAGCAGGAAAATGACAAGAGTTCTGTTCTATGATCTGTTTGCTTGCTTGTTTTCGCGATTACTCTCCAGGGCCCATATCTTGCCTCTGGTATCTTCAAATGTATTTCTATATTTTTATTGATCTAATTCACTTTTACCTTTCTCTTTTTAGCCATTTCTGTTAAGACTTACTTTTTATCATGTTTAAAACAAATTGCTCTCAATAACTATAGGGGTTTACAGCTGTAGTTTTCATCTGGAAACATTTCTAATAAAATCTAACTACAATGTAAATTTTCCTATTACCATGGACTCTGTTTATTCAACCAATTTATTTTATTTAGACTTTTCTATTTCTTCTTCTTTTCTTTTTTTTTTAACCAGGTTCTGCTTCTGGAATATTTCATTGAGGATTACAATACTATGTTAGTATTCCATTTGTTTCCAGTGTGCAATTTAATCATATAGCAATAATCAGCTGGAAGTCCAAGAGTTTTGATTTCAGTGTGTGGTGTCTGATTGCACCCAACCTATATGTGATATGGAGCAATCAGTGATTATGAAAGTGACTTTGTTAATGTCTAGTATGTAGACACTGCATTGAATGTGGTCCAAGTAATCAAAGGGCTGTAGTCCCTTTCTCCCATGAAGAGTACATAGTAATGTGTGTTGATTGTTCGGTGGTTTATGCATATTATCATGAACATAATTTCACTTGATTTCTGTAGTAACCTTCTGGCATAGGAAAGTGGGTTTTATTATATCATTATTTATCAATTTCATTTTACTGAAAGGAATTGTGGGAAGATGGCAATGGTGGTGGCAGCATAGCTTTCAAATCTTCTCACAAAAAATGTACAAACCAACAAAGATAGTAAAACTAGAAACATGTACAACAAAACCAAGTGGCACTGTGTCCCAAAAACCACAAAAATGAAACAGATTTATGAGAAAACATCAACAGCAAGAAGACTGGTATAGAATCAGCCCCTGTGCAAGGGAAAGAGTAAGAAAGGAATGGGAACTTTTAGTGACCCTAAGAAACAGATCATCCAAGAATTGCCCATGGGTTTCTCCAAAGGAACAGAGTGCCCCTTAGCCTAGAAAGCTCAGGGGTCAATCTGAGAATAGCCCAAATTAGAAGGGGTATTTGCAAGTTCCAGTCTAGGGAACATGTTAAGGTAGGACTTTGCTAGAGTGGTGTGGACACTAAGAACTCTCGGAGCTAACCAACTGAAGTGTCCTTCCAAGACAAGGCCCACACAGAGGAGAAACAGTTGACTTAGAAGCCAAGGAAGGAGAAGACCCACATAGAGGAGGAGGAGAATATGGGAGGCAGCAAAGCCCAGGAAGGAATTCAAGAAAACTTTCTGGAAGTAAAATGAAGAAAACTTGCAAAGTTGTGTAAGGTAATCTACCAGAACAGCCAGCATCAGGACATAGTCTAATAAAACCAGTGGGTTGTAAAATAAATGAAAAAACATGCTTTGGATATTCAGGCCAGAAGACCATACTTTTAATAAGGGAGATAAATCAGATTGACATCAGACTATTTATACCCAAAGACAATGGAGTTGGCATATTTATGACACTAAAGGAAAGAAAATGGGAGCAAAGATTTTTATAAGCAGCTAAGCTGACCTTTAAATATAGAGGCTATAGGCAAACTGTTGTGAATCTATAAGAACTCAGGAAATATTATCCCCATGAGCCCTCTCTGAAAAATGTACTAGACAATAAGTTTCAGAAAACCAATAACTGGTCTAAGACTGAAGTCATGGTAAGAAGGGAGAAAGTACTTTTTAAATGGTTATCTCTGACAATGTAAATGTAGTATTCAAAAAATTGAATAAGAAAGGAAAGTACATAGAAAGTGGGATAAACTTAGGGGGATAGGTGAAATAGGTGACGGTGATCAAGAGGTACAAACTTTTAGTTATAAAGTAAATTAGTCACAGGGGATGAAAACCACAGCATAAAGAATATAGGTCGTAATACTGTAATAGCTTTGTGGTGACAGATGGTAACCACACTTACCATGGCGAACATTTCATGATGTACATAATTGTTGAATCACTGTGATGTACCTTTGAAACTAATATAGTACTGTATGTCGACTATATTTCAATGAAAAAAATTAGGAAACATTTGCTGTCTTAAATTATAAATTAAGATCAAAAGGATATTACTTTAAAATTATATACTGGGTAGGAGAAACAGGGTCGAAAGTGTTTTTAAGCTAACTTCAACATTGCTCATTGTACAGTATAAACAAAGAAGGGACTAAGGGTATTTATAAAGACATTAGTATATAGGTGACTGTATGAGTTTTCTGTTGCTGTTGTAACAAACTATCACACATGTAGTGGCTTAAACAATACAAATTTGTTGTCTTACAGGTGTGGAGGTCAAAAGTCTGAAAAGGGTCTCAGTAGGCTAAAGTCCAGGTGTTGGTAGGGCTGCATTCCTTTTGGAGTTCTAGAGGAGAATGCATTGCCTTGCCTTTCCAGCTTCTAGAGACTGCCACATTCCTTAGCTCATGATCTGCTTCCTCCCTCCTTAAAGTTAGCAAATGTGGGTAGACTGCTTCTCACACTGCATATCTCTGATCTTGCTTCCACTGTCATATGTCTTTCTCTCACTCTGACTCTCCTGTCTCCTTGTTCTAATTTTAAGGACCCTTGTGATTACCCTGGGTCCACCCAGATATTCTAGAATGATTTCCTTATCTTAAGGCCTGTTGATTCACAACTCTAATTCCACCCAAAATCTTAATTCCCTTTTGCTGTGTAACCTAAGATATTCACAGGGTCTAGGAATTAAGACATGGATACCTTTGGGGGGCCATGATTCCGCCCACCACAGTAACTACATACTAGGTTCTAACAGATACACAAAACTTCCTAAATTTCAAAATATATCCTCCTTCCAAAAAGAAAGAGAGCAAATAAAATAGAAGAGTGAAGGAGAAACTGTGTCTCAGAGGTCAATAAATTAATAATTGATAGACCTGGGGCTCAAACCTAGAATATCTGACTCCAAATCCCCTGTTCTTCTTACTGCTTCATGGGATGAAGTCCAAACACTCGTCTGTTAAGAAGTGGAATTATGACTGTCAGGCTGGTCCCTGTAAATAAGGAATGTGTACAGATGGGGAGATATATGATTATGATCAGATTGTTGTTCCTAAAGAATGCCAAAAACTAACTGAGGAAAGTAGAGGATGTCAAGAGGAGCCAAAAGCATAATTATTATCTTCAAATATATAATAGGGTTTTCATAGAGATGAATTTTATAGGCATCATTTTCTTTATTTTCTTAGAAGGCAAAAATACAGAAGTAGATTCAAATTAAAACTACAGGAATTTTAGATTTTCATTAGAAAGAAATTCTTTTCTTTTAAGAGAAGAAAATACTAGAAGAGTCTTGCAGTGGAAAAGACAGGGACTCTCTTCTGGGAAACTTGAGAAAGAAACAGAAGGGTAATTTTAGAGAGTTTGAGGCAATCTACCAGCCTTGAATTGAGGGCCAATCAAGGTGGATGATTCCTAGGATCTCTTAATTCTAATGAGATGACAAGATTCTGAGGACCAGGTAGGGAGTGTGTCATGTCGTGGTCCAAACTGCTGTTATTCCTGAGAGTTACTGGGTAATTTAGAAAATCCATCAGATGAAAGAACAAAGGAAAGCTTGGATGTCAAAATTTGGACAGTTAATGCTGTTTTGAAGAAATGAGACAATATGATGGACGAAATGCCTACATTACTTCTCCCGTCTTGGAAGAAGCAGTTGGAGTTGTCAGACATGTTTTGGGTTTTGATCCTGATTCTGCCATTTACTAGCTGAGTGATCTAAGGTAATTTGCTCAACATCTCTGAGCCTCAGTTTTCTGATCTGTAAAATGGGCAGCATGAAATGTTTTCATGTTGCGTTTAAAAGGACTGAGCAACACCTCCCTAGGATCTGCCTTCCTAAGAATGTGCCTTCTGTGTCTACACTTTATCTCTCCCCACCATATTCACACTTGTGCCCCAAATTTACATGTGAGTGGTCCTTCAATAGATGTTGGGTGGGTAAAGCATGGTCCTTCTCTCAGTGACAAAAAGAAAACTGAACAGACACAAAGAGACTATTAGAGAACAACAAGAAAGCCCCAGCAGAGGTCTGAGAACAGCCAACAGAATTTATGGTGTCCTTAGGGTCCTAAGGTGCTAGGCAAGGTGGCAGATAGTGAATCTGAGCTATAAGTTGGGCTTTCTGCTGGCCTGGCTGCATTTTATTGGGTACTCCTGAGGATAGGTGCCTCCCTACTGTTAACCTCAAAGAAGTGGCTCTAATGGTGCAAGGTAAGCTATTGATGCTATCAATAGTGACTGGTGCTTTGGGACCAGTTGGGCTCTACTTCATTCTCAGGTTACCCTACTTGATCACTTACTACATGTTAGATGCATAGGGCGACGATCTCTGGGGCCTCTGGTTGGCTGGAAACTAAAGGATCACAAATAGCCACAAATTCTTCCCCTCCTACCAAGAGGTGTAGTCTGTCTCTGCACCCCTTGAATTTGGGGTGGCCTTGTGGTTTGTTTTGGCTAACGGGGAGTTAGCAAATAGGATGCAAACAGAAGTGTGAAAAATGCTTGCCATTTCAGCTGACGCCATTCTAGACTAGCCAACCCGCCACGACAAGCATATGATCCTAGACCAGGGGCTGGCAACGACAGACCTGTTTAGTTTGCTAGACCTGTTTTTGTAAATAAAGTTTTATTGGAAAGCAGCCAGGCTCGTTCATTTACTTCTGTCAATGGCTTCTTTAGTGCTATATTGGTAGGGTTGAGTAGCTGTGACAGACTGAATGGCCCACAAACTCTAAAATACTTACTATCTAGCTCTTTAGAGACAAAATTTGGTGACCCTTGCCCTAGATACATGAGGAAGCCCAGCCAAGACCAGTGCAAGAATCTCCCTCTCTGGTCCCAGCCCATATTGCCATTCCATAGAATTATAAGCTAAACAATGGTTGTTCTAAGAAACTTAATTTTGCGGTAGTTTATTGTGTAGCAAAAGTTAATTGGTACAGTCACATAAAGCTTTCTTAGAGAACTTTGAGAACTGCATGTAGCTGAAGGAAGTTTCTGAAGTCAAGTGAAGGTAGAAAGATAGCCCACTATGTAAGCAATAGTGCCTTTAGCCTTTGACGATGTTTTGGAAGAGTATATATTCCTGGACATATATATAAACTCAAAATAGAGCAATTTGTCATAAGAGTTATATATACAGTTCTACACCTATCAATCTATCAATATCTATCCATCTCTGTCATATGCTGGTAGCGATTGTAGATGGATTGAATAACTGGATAGCACAGCCATAAGAGAGAGCAGAGAATTTGCAGATGAAGACCCTTGGATATGAAATTTTGACAAAACTTTTGTGAAAATTGGTGAGGCTCTGCTTTCCTTGATAATTATGCATACTGACATATCATTAAGCAGTCTCACTCTCCCATCAGAGTGCACTTAACCCCACTTTAAATAAACGCTGTTTAGTGGTTTTCTAGTCTGTCAAGAAAACATCTCTATGTGGAAAGAAAAAAAAGAAGGTTTTCTTTCTAACACCAAAGAGCAGATGCATTATTTCTGTTTCAACCAACTAGAACCGTACTTCTCCTGCCCTGTAATTCCAGGCCCACCAAACTTTGGAAAATTGAATGCCTTTTGGAGAGAAGACCAACTTCATCATGTCTATATGAAAATTGCTTATTCTTAATCATTTTTTGTGTCTGTTTTGAAAATATTCATGTAAACATAGGGACTACATGTGTCTAGAAGGCCCAAAATAACTAAATATTTTTGGTTGCTTGCTTGATTTCATAAGCCAAACTTTATCAAGATTTATATGAGAAAATAAGGAACTGTGATTACCTCCATTGCATGAAGGAACTAAAGCTAAAGTTTACATAAAGCCATCCAATGGATTGTCATTATTTTTATGAAAATTCCAAAAGTTAAAATCACAGAAATTATGATAGTATTATCACTATAATGCTCTGTGTGTCTAGGGACACTTTTCTCATGTAAATATATGATTCATATGATCACCACTTTTGATTCTTTAATTAAGCTGCAGATTAAATTTACTTTTCTTCATCTGCTAGGTACTACCTTGTTCACTTTCTGAGAAATTCTTAGCAAGTGTTTTGCTGTTTTAATGAACACAGGGTATTTGAAATCACTAGACGATATTTCACATATTGCTTTTCAGCTTCAATTTTAATTTAAATGATCTCAAAGAAAAATTCAGAAACATAATATCTGAGCTTTAAGAGACATCCCAGAAGCCTTTTCTATGTCTGAAAATAGAAAGAAAAAAAAAAGACCCTTTTATAATTATAAATTTGCCACCAGGGCTTATATAATCAGTCACCAGAGAGTTAGCATGACATATACTTTGTGTCTTAGTTATGAAGAAATTATCTGATGATAAAGTAGAAATTCTAATTTAAAAATGAAAGATCACCTACAATCCCCCACAAAAACGTTTTGTTTCTGAAGGCCTCTGATGTTTCTTGCTAGAACATTGCTAAACAGGGAATAAGAGGTACACACATTTTTACAGAGTCATGGATGTGTAGGAGGTAGATTAAAAAAATACTAACTCCATTTGTAAAATATTTCAAGCTAAAACAAGAATCTGAGCATACAATGATTCATCCATTCTTTTTCAGGGCATCATTATCTTTCTGAAAGAGAGCAAACAGTAAGGCAAGAAATAAATTAAACTGTACATCAGCATCTTAAAAACAAAATATATCCTAATTTAATCCAGAGGCATAAATCTTCTCTTTGAGGTAAATAATAAGTGGGCATCCAGTTAAGTGGGGAAGTGAAACTGTCTGATAGTGGCCTGCTTTCCCAATGGGCACACACCTGTATTCAGGGTAAAGCTCTTTGCACATACAAAGGTGACACAGGCTTCTCTGTCTAGATGTGACATGTTACTGTAGATCAAAATAAATATCTTGCTATATTTCAGATGATATGATTTATTATGTAAAACTATGATGAGGATTTGGGGCAATTTCATTCTCATTGAACCATGACAGCCCTGTTCTTCTGCTTGCAAAATCACCATAAAATGTATAGTTATTGTGTAATTAAACCCAATAATTAAAAAGATGGTGGTGATAGGAAGCTTAAATGGAGGAAAAACCATTTGGACCAGGACTAAAATCTCTGTGAACAGATGGAAATTTTCATAAACCCAAGAAAAGGTTCACCTGCAATGGTGATATTTCCCCTGTGTTTTCTGTCAGTTTTTAAATGACTTCATTCTCTAGTTTATTCTAATGTTTTAGGGTTTCATCTCTTTGTTGATTCATCTTTCCACTTCTTTCCTTTTTCCCATTTCTTCACTCACACAAAAGTTCCCCATGAGAAGGGCATGAGTGGCCAGGACCCACTCTGATCAGCAAGAAGGATCAGTGCAAATAACTGGTCAATTGTTTTCATAAAAGGAACACAATGCCATGTATATTCGTCTGCTCAGGCTGCCATAACAAAATACCACAGGCTGGGTGGCTTAGACAACAGAAATTTATTTCTTACAATCTGGAGGCTGGAAGTCCAAGACCAAGGTATTGGCAGTTTGGTTTCTTCTGACTCCTGTCTTCTTGGCTTGGAGACGGCCACCTTCTCCCTATATTTTCATATGGCCTTCTCTTTGTGTTTGTGTCCTAACCTCCTCTTCTTGTAAGGACACCAGTCATTAGGCATTAGGTCAGGGCCTACCTTAATGACCCTATTTTCACTTAATGACCTCTTTAAAGAACTTATCTCCAAATAATATATTCTCAGGTACTGCAGGTTAGGATTTCAACACAGGAATTTTAGGGGGACATAATTTAGCCCATAACATATGCTACAATATAACTCAGTGTCCCTCTGTAGAACAAGGGTGAAAAGAAGACTTTGTGCATGTAGTCTTTCTTCTTAAGCAGCATCACCACCATTGTCACCATCTTCCTTCTCCTCCACTTTCTCTCTTGCCTCCTTATCTGAAATATAGCATCAGGAAAGGTTAGACTGGGAATCACAAAGCCTGATCTGGCTTCTAGTCCTGCCTCTGACACTGTACTTGGGAAGTTTCTTCAACTCACTGGGTCTTGGTTTCCATCTCTATGAAGTGTTGGGGAAAAGGAAGACATTCATGATTTCGTCTATGCCTGAAATTTCATGATTCCATTGTTGTATTTATGACCTTACCCAGAGGCCAGGTAAAGAAGATTGGAGTTTATTCCAGGATGATTACTGTTGCTCCCAAGTCACTCCCTAGCTCCCTTGTTACACTATTAAGTTGTGCTCTTAGGAGTTCCTTCTTGTTAAGCAAAACAAGCCAGACACGGAAAAACAAGTTCTGCATAATCTCAATTAAATGTGCAATCTGAAATAGTTACACATGTATAAACCAGAGAATAGAATGGTGGTTTCTGGGAGTGGAAGGAAGGAGTTGGTCAAAAGGTAAAAAGTTTCAGTTACACTGAAGTTCTGTAGATCTGCTGTTCTATGAACCTATGATTAATAATACTTCATTGTGTACTTAAAAATTTACTAAGAAGGTATGTCTTATGTTAAATGCTCTTATCACAAAAGGAGAAAAACCAAAGAGGCTGGGAGGAAACTTTTGGAGGTGACGGATGGATGCATTTATAATATATATAGCGATGGTGGTTTCAAGGTCTGTTCCTATCTCCAAACATATCAAGTTGTGAACATTAAATATTTACAGCTTGAGGTATGCTAATCATACCTCAATAAAGTGACTTTTAGAAAATGTCTTCTTTGGGTGAAGACCTTGCCCTTCTAAGTATCTTGTTAAAAAAATTACTTTTGGGAGGAGCAAGTATGTGAATAATAATGTGCAACAATGCATCTCAGGATTGGTTTGCTATTTTCCAAGGAGTGTAACTGATTGCATAATTTCAGTGTGTATCCCTTCCAATCAGTCAGCAAGAAATGTCTATTTAGCCCTTATTTTACAAGATATTACTACTAAGAATATAATTATAGTTACAATGTATTGAATACCTACTAATTGATTTTTTTGTATCTACTATGTCTAACACTTAGCAATTCTAGGAAGTGGGTTTTATTATATCTATCTTCCAGGTAAAAATCCTAAGACTCAGAAAAGTTATTAGCTTTCTCAGATGTACACAGCTAGTACATATAAATCCTAGTCGATTTGATGGCACTTCTCTCTCTAATACAGCATTATTTCAACTGCTTCTGACAAATATCCCACTCTCAGGGACCATGCAGACTAGTAAATGAGCTGCAAGAATTGAAATGACATAGGGCATGATGAGGACCATGAGGGAAGCACTCTACTTCCTAAGAAGTGCATTATTGCCCCAATATTTTATCACTAATGAGGTTTTATCATCAGCTCCAAAAGATGATAAAAACATTGACATTAACAATAATAATGATTCCTAGACAAGAAAATTTGAAAACCTTCATACTTTCTCTGTAAGACTACCCATAGGATACCAAGCATGAGATCTATTACCTTGGAAGAAATGTTTCCATTTTGAGGACTGGCATTTTTAGTGTTAACATTATGCTGATTATAAAAATAACATATGTCACTTCCGGGAAGATGGCGGTGTGAGCAGGGCGGCAGAAATCTCCTCCCAACACTATATTTACCTACGAAAACACAGAAAATACATCTATTCCTAAAAGAGAGACGAGAATACACAGGAAAGCGCACAGCGTGCAGCTACACCCGAGAGGACTCGGCACCCCAAGAGGTGGGTAAGATACGGAGCCGCGACCCGGCGGGACCCGAGCCCTCCCCCACCCCAGCGCACCGGCGGGAGGAGAGGATTCAGAGCCGGGAGGGAGTGGAAGTGCACCCCGCGAAGTAGCCAGCCCCGGTGATCTGCGCGGGGAGCGCTGACCCACATTGCGCAGTGCAGCGGAGATTGGAGAGACAGAGGGGCAGGATCTGAGCGGGGAACGCGCCAGGGTGCTTGCAGCCGGCTCCGGGAAGGAAAAAAAAAGTGCGCGCTTTCCTCAGCGGTCTTAAAGAGACAGGAGCCCAGCGGAGGAGCCGGATCGCCCCAGCACACTCAGCCCAGCAGGCTGGGAGTCCTGGGGAGTTTCAGACGCCTTAGCTGGCGACTGAGGAAGCGTAGCCATACTTAACACTTCTCACTGAGATCAACAGCCTCCTATTCGTTCCCACCCCTGCCAGAGCGATAAAGGGCCCAGCGGAGCGGCACAGTCACAGCTGTGGAATACTGGGGCAATAGCGCCACCTAGAGCATTCCCACAGAATCTACGTCCGGTGGGCATTTTTTTTTTTGTTTTGTTTTTTTTGTTTTGTTTTTGTTTTTTCTTTTCTTTTTTTCTTTCTTTCTTTTTTCTTTTTTTTCTTTTTTTCTCTTTTTTTTTCTTCTCTTTTTAAAGTCTTAAAGAGCCCAGCTGACATACGTGGCAACTATCAGTGACCAAATTATACAGCCATGAAAAGACAGAGGAATATGGTTCAGACCAAAATCAACCAGACAACTCCAGAGAGGGAGTCTGAAGGGATGGAAATGCACAGCCTCCCTGAAAAAGAATTTAGAATAAAAGTCATAACCATGCTGATGGACCTACAGAGAAATGTGCAAGAGCTGAGGGAGGAAGTGAGGGAACTGAGGAAAGACAATACAGAAATCAGACAAGCGATCGACGGGCTTAACAGCAGAATGGATGAGATGCGAGAGACTGTTAATGGAATAGAAAACAGAGAACAGGAGTACAGAGCAGCTGAGGCAGAGAGAGATAAAAGAATTTCTAGGAATGAAAGAATATTAAGAGAACTGTGTGACCAATCCAAACGGAACAATATTCGCATTATAGGAGTACCTGAGAAAGAAGAGAGAGAAAAAGGGATAGAAAGTGTCTTTGAAGAAATAATTGCTGAAAACTTTCCCTCGCTGGGGAAGGAAGTAGTCTCGCAGTCCACCGAAGCTCATAGATCTCCCAACACAAGGGACCCAAGGAAGACAACACCAAGACACATAATAATTAAGATGGCAAAGATCAAAGATAAAGACAGGGTATTAAAGGCAGCTAGAGAGAGAAAAAAGATCACCTACAAAGGAAAACCCATCAGACTATCATCAGACTTCTCAACAGAAACCTTACAGGCCAGAAGAGAATGGCATGACATATTTAACACAATGAAACAGAAGGGCCTCGAACCAAGAATATTGTATCCAGCACGATTATCATTTAAATATGATGGAGGGATTAAACAATTTCCAGATAAACGAAAGTTAAGAGAATTTGCATCTCATAAACCACCACTACAGGATATCTTAAATGGACTGCTCTAGATGGAAGCACACCTAAGGCTAAAAGATGTCACCAGAGAAAATAAAATCATAGCAAAGAAAGCAGACCATCCAAATACTAACTAAAGGCAAAGAATAAACACCTATTATAGAAAGAATGGAGGAGGAGGAATAAGAAGGGAGAGAAATAAAGAAACATCAGACTGTGTTTACAATAACTTAACAAGAAAGTTAAGTTAGATTGTTAGATAGTAAAGAAGCAGCCCTTGAACCCTTGGTAACCACGAATCTAAAGCCAGCAATGGCAATAAGTACATATCTATCAATAATCACCTAAATGTAAATGGACTGAATGCACCAATCAAAAGACACAGAGTAACAGAATGGATAAAAAAGCAAGACCCATCTATATGCTGCCTACAAGAAACTCACCTCAAATCCAAGATATACACAGACTAAAAGTGAAGGGATGGAAAAAGATATTTCATGCAAACAACAAAGAGAAAAAAGCAGGTGTTGCAGTACTTGTATCAGACAAAATAGACTTCAAAACGAAGAAAGTAGCAAAAGATAAGAAGGACATTACATAATGATAAAGGGGTCAGTCCAACAAGAAGATATAACCATTATAAATATATATGCACCCAACACAGGAGCGCCAGCATATGTGAGACAAATACTAACAGAATTAAAGGAGGAAATAGACAGCAATGCATTCATCTTAGGAGACTTCAACACACCACTCACTCCAGAGACAGATCAACCAGACAGAAAATAAGTAAAGACACAGAGGCACTGAACAACACACTAGAACAGATGGACCTAACAGACATCTACAGAACTCTACACCCAAAAACAACAGGTTACACATTCTTCTCAAGTGCACATGGAACATTTTCCAGAATAGACCACATACTAGGCCACAAAAAGAACCTCAGAGCTTAATTTCAAAAATATTGAAAATCCTACCAACTTAACTCAGATCACCAAGGTATAAAACTAGAAATAAATTTTAGAAAGAAATCAAAAAGCTCACAAATACATGGAGACTTAACAACACTCTCCTAATTAATCAATGGGTTAACATTTGACCAAATCAAAACAGAAATCAAAGAATATATGGAGACTAATGACAACAACAACACAAAGCCACAACTTCTGTGGGACGCAGCAAGGCAGTTCTAAGAGGAAAGTATATTGCAATCCAGGCCTATTTAAAGAAGGAAGAACATTCCCAAATGAATAGTCTAAAGACACAATTACTGAAATTGGAAAAAAGAAGAACAGATGAGGCCCAAAGTCACAGAAGGAGGGACATAACAAAGATCAGAGAAGAAATAAATAAAATTGAGAAGAATAAAACAATAGAAATAATTAATGAAACCAAGAGCTGGTTTTTTGAGAAAATAAACAAAATAGATGACCCCCTAGCCAGACTCATTAAGAGAAAAAGAGAATCTACACACATAAACAGAATCAGAAATGAGAAAGGAAAAATCACGATGGACCCCACAGAAACACAAAGAATCATAAGAGAATATTATGAGAATCTATATGCTAACAAGCTGGAAAACCTAGAAGAAATGGACAACTTCTTAGAAAAATACAACCTTCAAGACTGACCA
>JAVSCE010021519.1:0-29947 GCA_032199065.1 Smutsia gigantea
CGCTGATGGACAGTGAGTGTAGTGGGGTATGTGGGGGGGACTTGATAATAGGGGATCTAGTAACCATAATGTTGTTCAGTGATTGTACATTAACGATACAAAAAAAAAGTAGCTATGAGTAAACGCACTCAATTACTGAGACACTTTGGACAAAATTCAGTCCCTCTAGGAATCAAATGATTGGGACACACCGTCTATATAATGGCCCACTCTAAAATCTCCTTTCTCTCAACGTCTTAATTACATTTGCTGGTATTTGACACAGCAACCACCATAGTCTCTAACAACAGCGTGAATAGAAAAGAGGATCCTGTTTATTCTACTTTAGTTCCTATAATGGATCCCCAGAAGGCATAAAGTCATTCATTCATTAAAAAGATCATATCTTCAACCATATTCTGTCTAACCAAGTAAGTGAGCTATGTGGTCAAATGATACAAGTAGTATATAACTGATAAAGAACATGCCAAAGTAGAACCTGAACATACAGAACAATTATAACAAAGACCAAACAGTAGCAGTTCTAAAAGATTTCTTTCATTTGCTAAAAACTATAGAACTTGCTAAATCCTTAATGATTAAGAAAACCATTTTTTTTCTTCCTCCTAACTGATCTCTGCTCACAACCAAAAATCTGAGCTGCAAAGTATTTGCCTCTCTATATCCCTCTAAGATCCTCTTCCTTCCATATTTTAAATTAAAAAAAAGGCACTAACAACATAAAACTAAAGAACCAGAAATTCAGGCTGATCAGGCACTTATCCATTTTTCCTAAAGATACACAGATCATTATACAGGTGAGCAGAAAGCTAGATTATAAGCTCTTAAACCTTTAGAATCGTGTTGGTCAGCATGGTAGCAGCGAGCCTCATACCGATACTGAGAACCTAAAATGTGGCTAGTCTGAACTGAGAAAACCTTATACTAAAAAGTAATGTAAAATAAGTAATTTCTGTACTGATTATATATGATATGATAAATATTTTTGATATACTGGATTAAAAATTATATTGCTTAATTTCACCTGTTTTTTACTTTTTAATGAGGCTACTTTAAGAAATCTTTAAATTACATATGTTCCATACATTGTATTTCTGTTGGACAGTGCTGTCCTATAAAAGGTCCTATTTTACAACTAATTCCACTAGTGATTACCTTCCTGGCAAAGAAGAGATATGGAGGACTCCTCCTACCCCACTCACAGAAAAATGAAACTTCAGTCATTAAACCAGTCACAGTCCCAGGATGACTGATGGTGCAGCAGTTTGCTAGAGTAATTTGGTCATTCACTTAACCCAAAGGGAAGGAACCAGCTTAATAATCATCTGAGGCTAATTTCTTCCTAAGTGATTCTACCATGTAAAAGAAATAAGGAGTAGCTTAAAGAAAAATGTGTGAGCTAAAAGATGACATTTGTTCCCCACTGCAAATGCTAGATTTTTAGGTAACTGAGGTTCAACTTTGGTTCTACACTGTTAAGAACAAACAAATCTAACATTTTAAACCACTGCTTTTTTTCTCTATATAAACCCTTAAATATAAACATTACACAAATAAAACCGCTTCACACCCACTAGGACGGCTATAAAAAAAAGATGGACAATGACAAGCATGGTGAGAATGTGGAGAGATTAGAACCATCATACACGGTTTTTGGGAATGTAAATGGTGCAGCCAGTTTAGAAAAGTTTTGGCAGTTCCTCAAAATGTTCAACCCAGAGAACCCCTATGAGCCAGCAAATCTACTCCTAGGTATATACCCAAGAAGAATGTAAACATACAACAAAAACTTTTACATGTGTGTTCATAGCATTATTTATAATAGCCAAAAAGTGAAAACAATCCAAACAACCATCAACTTACAAGCAGATACCCAGAATGTAGTGTATCTACACAATGGAATATTATTTAGCAATTAAAAGAAATGAAGCACTAATACATGCTGCAACAGATTAACCTTGAAGACATTATGCTAAGTGAAGAAGTCAAAGACACATATTATTCCATTTTTATGAAATAAGCAAATCCATAGAAACCAAAAGTACACTACTGGCTGCCAGGCACTGGAGAGAAGAGGGAAAGGGATAATTACTAATGGGCACAGTGTTCTTTAAGGATGAAAAATATGTTATAAAATTGATTGTGGCAATGTTTTAATAACTCTATTAATGTATCAAAAACCACTGGAGTGTACAAATTGAGTGAATTGTACAGTATGTGAATTATGTCTTGAAAAAGCAATTTAAAAAATATAAAACATTAGCACAAGTGGATTAAAGATGGCAGTGTGAGAGGTGAGACAGAGGCCTCCTCATAAAATCGCATATAATACAAAAATATAATTAATTCAACTAATCCTGAAACAGCAACAGGAAAGAGGACTGCATCAAACTGCATACACCTGGAGAAAAGAATAAACCTCATGGAACAGGGTAACACAACAAAGCCATGACCCGGCAGGACCCAAGCCATTCCCCCACCCCATCTAACCGGCAGGAGAAAGAAAAACGGAGCGGGGAGGGGGTGGAAGGCTAGGACTGCTGAACACCTACCTCTGGAGATCTGTTCTGGGAGCACAAACCTATATTTGCATGGTGCTCTGGTGATTAGGGGGGTTGGAAAGCTAAGACAGGCAGAATACCTGGAGAGACTGAGATTCCAGCTGCTTGTGGAAAATGGGGATCCATATCCAGCTGCTCTGGGACAAAAGAAAGGCGGGCAGTCTGAGAGACTTCTTAAAAGAAAGATGGCTGCTAAAGGGGCAAGGATTGCACAGAGCTTACTGCTCAGGAGAAAGGACAGGTAGACAAAATTGTCCAGGTGCACTCTGCCCAGCAGGTTGGGAATTTCCATGATCTTCAGGTGCTACTACGCAGCTCCAAGGACCACCACAGTGATACACAGCCTTCGGCACCTTCCTTCCAGCCAGCCTGCACCAGGCTCGCAAACCGGCAAACCCTGCCCTGACGTAAGGCCAGCCAGAGGGAAGCTCTGCCTGCAGCAGCTACAAATGCAAAGCATAGAGGCTTACACCTGTGTGCTCAGCCCACTGGTTCTGGCAGTGGAGGCAGGCATAGCAGCCGGAAAGCAGGAAAAGGCTCTTTCCTCCCCCCAGGCACCAACACTGCTCCCCTGCAAACCCCGACACCACTCCAGGGGCTGAGCAGCGCCAGAGAGTAGAGCCTCTGGGCACCATAGGGCACCACATACAAATATGAAACGTCAAAGGAACCTGGTTCAAAGCAAAATCATACATACATCAAAGAATCAAATGAAACCGATCTCATGAATCTTCCTGAAAGAGATTTCAAAATAAAAATCATAAACATGCTCATGGAGGTACAGAAAAATATTCAAGAACTCAGGAATTAATTCCAGTCGGAGATCCAATCATTACAGAACACAGTATCAGAAATGACATATACAATGGAAGATTTTAAAAGCATATTAGATACGGTGGAGGAGACGATAAATGAAACAGAAATTAGAGAAGAGGAATACAAAGAAGCTGAGGCACAGAGAGAAAAAAGGATTTCTAAGAATGAAAGAATACTGAGAGAACTTTGTGACCAATCAAAACGGAACAATATTTACATTATAGGGGTACCAGAAGAAGAAGAGAGAGAAAAAGGGATAGAAAGTGTCTTTGGGGACATAACAGCTGAAAACTTCCCCAATCTGGGGAAGGAGACAGTCTCTGAGGCCATGGAGGTGCATAGATCTCCCAACACAAAGGACCCAAGAAGACAACACCAAGACATATAATAATTAAAATGGCAAAGATCAAGGATAAAGACAGACTATTATAAGTACCCAGAGAGAGAAAAAAGATCACATACAAAAGGAAAGCCCATCAGGCTATCATCAGACTTCTCAGCAGAAACCTTACAGGTCAGAAGGGAGTGGCATGATATATTTAATGCAATGAAGAAGAAGGGCCTTGAACAAAGAATATTTTATCCGGCAAGATTATCTTTAAATTTGAAGGAGGGATTAAACAGTTTTCAGATAAGCAAAAGCTGAATTTACCTCCCACAAACCATCTCTACAGTGTATTTTGAAGGGACTGCTATAGATGGAAGTGTTCCTAAGGTTTAATAGCTGTCACCAGAGGTAATGAAACCGCAGTAAAGAAAGTAGAACAGTTAATTACTAAGCAAATGCAAAATTAAATCAACTACCCCCAAAGTCAGTCAAGGGATAAACAGAGCACAGAATATGATACCTAATATATAAAGAATGGAGGAGGAAGAAAAAGGAGGAGAAAAACAGAACCTTTAAGATTGTGTTTGTAATAGCATACTAACTGAGTTAAGTGAAACTCTTAGATAGTAAGGAAGTTAACCTTGAACCTTTGGTAACCACACATCTAAAGCCTGCAATGGCCATAAGCACATGTCTATCGATAAACACCCTAAAAGGAAATGGTCTGAATGCACCAATCAAAAGACACAGAGTCACTGAAAGGATTAAAAAAAAAGACCCATCTATATGCTGCCTACAAGAGACTCACTTTAAACCCAAAGACATACACAGATTAAAAGCGAAGGGATGGAAAAGATATTTCATGCAATTAATAGGGAGAAAAAAAAGCAGGAGATGCAGTACTTATATCAGACAAAACAGACTTCAAACAAAGGAAGTCACAAGAGACAAAGAAGGACATTACATAATGATAAAGGGGTCAATCCAACAAGAAGATATAACCATTATAAATATCTATGCATCCAACAGTGGAGCACCTACATATGTGAAACAAATACTAACAGAATTAAAAGGGGAAATAGAATGCAATACATTCATTCTAGAAGACTTCTACACTCCACTCGTCCAAAGGACAGATCAACCAGACAGAAAATAAGGAGACAGAGGCACTGAACAATACATTAAAACAGATGGACCTAACAGACATCTACAGAACTCTACACCCAAAAGCAGCAGGATACACAAGAATAGATCATATACTAGGTCACAAAAAGAGCCTCAGTATCCACAGATGCTGAAAAAGCATTTGACAAAATTCAGCATCCATTCATGATTAAAACTCTCAACAAAATGGGTATAGATGGCAAATACCTCAACATCATAAAGGCTATATATGACAAACCCACAGCTAACATCATACTTAACGGCGGGACGCTGAAAGCTTTTCATCTAAGATCGGGAACAAGACAGGGATGCCCACTCTCTCCACTGTTACTCAACATAGTACTGGAGGTCCTAGCCACAGCAATCAGACAAAACAAAGACATACAAGGCATCCAGATTGGTAAAGAAGAAGTCAAATTGTCACTATTTGCAGATGACATGATACTGTACATAAAAAACCCTAAAGACTCCATTCCAAAACTATTAGAACTAATATTTGAATTCAGCAAAGTTGCAGGATACAAAATTAACACACAGAAATCTGTTGCCTTCCTATACACTAATTGTGAACTAACAGAAAGAGAAATCAGAAAAACAATTCCATTCACAATTGCATCAAAAATAATAAAATACCTAGGAATAAACCTAACGAAGGAAGTGAAAGACCTGTACTCTGAAAACTACAAGACACTCCTAAGAGAAATTAAAAAGGACACTAACAAATGGAAATGCATCCCATGCTCTTGGCTAGGAAGAATAAATATTGTCAAAATGGCTATACTACCTAAAGCAATCTACAGATTCAATGCAATCCCTATCAAACTACCAACAGCTTTCTTCAATGAACTGGAACAAATAATTCTAAAATTCATATGGAACCACAAAAGACCCCGAATAGCCAAAGCAATCCTGAGAAGGAGGAATAAAACAGGGGGAATTACACTCCCTGAGTTCAAGCTCTACTACAAAGCCACAGTAATCAAGACAATTTGATATTGGCACAAAAACAGACCCACAGACCAGTGGAACAGAATAGAAAATCCAAACATTAACCCAAACATATACAGTCAATTAATATTTGATAAAGTGCCTTGGATATACAATGGGGAGATGACAGCCTCTTCAGCAGCTGGTGTTGGAAAAACTGGACAGCTACATGGAAGAGAATGAAACTGGACTACTGTCTAACCCCATACACAAAGGTAAACTCAAGGTGGATCAAAGACCTGAATGTAAGTCATGAAACCATAAAACTCTTAGAAAAAAACATAGGCAAAAATCTCTTGGACATAAACATGAGCAACTTCTTCATGAACATATCTCCCCGGGCAAGGGAAACAAAAGCAAAAATGAACAAGTGGGACTATATCAAGCTGAAAAGCTTCTGTACAGCAAAGGACACCATCAGTAGAACAAAAAGACATCCTACAGTATGGGAGAATATATTCATAAAAAACATATCTGATAAAGGGTTGACATCCAAAATATATAAAGAACTCATGCACCTTAACAAACAGCAAGCAAATAATCCAATTAAGATATGGGTAGAGGACATGAATAGACACTTCTCCAAAGAAGAAATTCAGATGGCCAACAGGCACATGAAAAGATGCTCCACATCACTAATCATCAGAGAAATGCAGATTAAAACCACAATGAGATATCACCTCACACCAGTGAGGACGGCCAACATCCAAAACACAAACAACAACAAATGTTGGCGAGGATGTGGAGAAAAGGGAACCCTCCTACACTGCTGGTGGGAATGCAAATTAGTTCAACCATTGTGGAAAGCAGTATGGAGGTTCCTCAAAAAACTCAAAATAGAAATACCATTTGACCCAGGAATTCCACTCCTAGGAATTTACCGTAAGAATGCAGCAGCCCAATTTGAAAAGGACAGATGTACCCCTATGTTTATTGCAGCATTTTACAATAGCCAAGAAATGGAAGCAACCTAAGTGTCCATCAGTAGATGAATGGATAAAGAAGATGTGGTACATATACACAGTGGAATATTATTCAGCCATAAGAAGAAAACAAATCCTACCATTTGCAACTACATGGATGGAGCTAGAGGGTATTATGCTCAGTGAAATAAGCCAAGCCGAAAAAGACAAGTATCAAATGATTTCACTCATATGTGGAGTATAAGAACAAAGAAAAAATACTGAAGGAACAAAACAGCAGCAGACTCACAGAACCCAAGAACGGACTAATAGTTACCAAAGGGAAAGGGACTGGGGAAGATGGATGGGAAGGGAGGGATAAGAGGGAAAAAGGCGCATTACGATTAGCAGATATAATGTTGGGGTGGCACGGGGAGGGCTGTACAACTCAGAGAAGACAAGTAGTGATTGTATAGCATCTCATTACGCTGATGGACAGTGATTGTAATGGGGTTGGTGGGGGGGACCTGATGAAGGGGTAGTTTAATAACCGTAATATTGCACATGTAATTGTAGATTAATGATAATAAAATAAATTATATTAAAAAAAAAGAGCCTCAGTAAAATTGAAATTGTACCAACCAGCTTCTCAGACAACAAAGGTATGAAACTAGAAATAAATTACGCAAAGAAAATGAAAAAGCCCACAAACACATGGAGGCTTAACAACATGCTCCTAAATAACCAATGGATCAATGACCAAATAAAAACAGAGATCAAGCAATATATGGAGACAAATGAAAACAATAATTCAACACTGCAAAATCTGTGGGACGCAGTGAAGGCCGTGCTAAAAGGGAAGTATACTGCAATACAGGCCTACCTCAGGAAAGAAGAACAATCCCATATGAACAGTCTAAACTCACAATTAATGAAACTAGAGAAAGAACAACAAATGAAGCCCAAAGTCAGTAGAAGGAGGGACATAATAAAGATTAGAGCAGAAATAAATAAAATCAAGAAGAAAAAAATACAATAGAAAGAATCAATGAAAGCAGGAGCTGGTTCTTAGAAAAAATAAACAAAATAGATAAGCCCCTAGCCAAACTTATCAAGAAAAAAAGAGTCTACAAACATAAACAGAATCAGAAACGAGAAAGGAAAAATCACTACAGACATCACAGAAATACAAAGAATAATTAGAGAATACTATGAAAAATTTTATGCTAATGAACTGGATAACCTAGAAGAAATGGACAACTCTCTAGAAAAATACAACCTTCCAAGGCTGACCTAGAAAGAAACAGAAAATCTGAATAGACCAAATACCAGCAAAGAAATGGAATTGATAATCAAAAAACTACCTAAAAGCAAAACACCTGGACCAGATAGCTTCACCACTGAATTTTATCAAACACTTAGTGAAGACCTAAAACCCATCCTCCTGAAATTTTCCAAAAAGTAGAAGAGGAAGGAATACGTCCAAACTCATTCTATGAAGCCAGCATCACTCCAATACCAAAACAAGGCAGACACCACAAAAAAAGAAAATTACAGACCAATATCCATGATGAAAACAGATACAAAAATACTCAACAAAATATTAGCAAACAGAATTCAAAAATACGTCAAGAGGATCATACACCATGATCAAGTGGGATTTACCCCAGGGATGCAAGGATGGTACAACATTCGAAAAACCACATGATAATCTCCATAGACACCGAAAAGCATTCAACAAAATTCAACATCCATTCATGATAAAAACTCTCAACAAAATGGGTATAGAGGGCAAGTACCTCAATAAAGGCCATATATGAGAAACCCACAGCCAACATTATACTTAACAGTGAGAAGCTGAAGCCTTTCCTTTAAGATCGGGAACAAGATAAGGATGCCCACTCTCTCCACTTTTATTCAACATAGTTCTGGAGGTCCTCGCCACAGCAATTACACAACACAAAGAAATAAAGGGCATCCAGATTGATAGGGAAGAAGTTAAACTGTCCCTGCTTGCAGATGACATGATATTGTACATAAAAATCCCTAAAGAATCCACTCCAAAACTACTAGATCTAATATCTGAATTTAGCAAAGTTGCAGGATACAAAATACAGAGAAATCTGTTGCATTAACTATACACTGATGAGGAACTAGCAGAAAGAGAAATCAGAAAAACAATTGCATTCACAACTGCATCAAAAAGAATAAAATACCTAGGAATAAACCTAACCAAGGAAATGAATGGACTGTACTCTGAAAACTACAAGACACTCATGAGAGAAATTAAAGAAGATACCAATAAATGGAAACACATCCCGTGCTCACGGATTGGAATTAATATTGTTAAAATGGCCATCCTGCCTAAAGCAATCTACAGATTCTAGGCCAATTCCCATCAAAATACCGAAAGCATTCTTCAATGAACTAGAGCAAATCGTTCTAAAATTCACATGGAACCACAAAAGACCCCAAACAGCCAAAGCAATCCTGAGAAGGAAGAATAAAGCTGGGGGGATTACGCTCCCCAACTTCAAGCTCTACTACAAAGCCAGAGTCATTAAGACAATTTGGTACTGGCACAAGAACAGACCCCTAGACCAATGGAACGGACTAGAGAGCTCAGATATAAACCCAACCATATATGGTCAATTAATATACGATATAGGAGCTATAAACATACAATGGGGAAATGACAACCTCTTCTACAACTGGTGTTGGCAAAACTGGATGGCTACATGCAAGAGAATGAAACTGGATTATTGTTTAACCCCATACACAAAAGTAATCTTAAAATGGATTGAAGACCCAATGTAAGTCATGAAACCATAAAACTCTTAGAAGACAACATAGGCAAAAATCTCCTGAATATAAACATGAGCAACTTCTTCCTGAACACATCTCCAGCGAGGGAAACAAAAGCAAACATGAACACATGGGACTACATTAAACTAAAAAGCTTCTGTACGGCAAAGGACACCATCAACAGAACAAAAAGGCATTCTACAATATGAGAGAACATATTTGCAAATGACATATCCGACAAGGGGTTAACATCCAAAATATATAGAGAACTCACACGTCTCATCACCCAAAAGGCAAATAACCAGATTAAAAAAAGGGCGGAGGATATGAAGAGACAATTCCCCAAAGAAGAAATTCAGATGGCCAACAGACACATGAAAAGATGCTCCATATCACTAATCATCAGGAAAATGCAAATTAAAACCACAATGAGATATCATAACCTCAGACCAGTTAGGATTGCCAGCATCGAAAGACTAAGAACAACAAATGCAAGCAAGGATGCGGAGAATGGGGAACCCTCCTAACACTGCTGGTGGGAATGTAAACTGGTTCAACGATTGTGGAAAGCAATATGGAGGTTCCTCCAAAAACTAAAAATAGAAATACCTTATGACCTGGGAATCCCACTCGTAGGAATTTACCCAAAGAATACAACTTCTCAGATTCAAAAAGACATATACACCCCTCTGTTTACCACAGCACTATTTACAATGGCCAAGATATGGAAGCAACCTAAGTGTCCATCAGTAGATGAATGGATAAAGAAGATGTGGTACATAAACACAATGGAATACTATTCAGCCATGAGAAGAAAACAAATCCTACCATTTGCAACAACATGGATGGAACTGGAGGATATTATGCTCAGTGAGATAAGCCAGGAGGAGAAAGACAAGTGCCAAATGATTTCCCTCATTTGTGGAGTATAACAATGAAGCAAACCTGAAGGAACAAAACAGCAGCCAACTCAGACTCTAAGGGAGTAGCAGCTACCAAAGGGGAGGGGTGGAGGAGGGCAGGGGGGAGGTAGGGAGATGGGGATTGAGAGGTATTATGTTTAGTACACATGGTGTGGGGGGGTCACGGGAAGACTGTAGCACAGAGAAAGCAAATAGCAAATCTGTGGCATCTTACTAAACTGATGGACAGTGACTGCAATGGGGTATGGGTGGGGACTTGATAATATGAGTGAATGTAGTAACCACATTGTTTTTCATGTGAAACATTCATAAAAGTGTACATCAATAATACCTTAATAAAACATTTTTTTTAAAAAGGCTTAAACACATTTAAAAAAACAGATCTAGTGAAAGGGATCTATAAAAAATCTGAGTAAATGAAATACTTAATTTTAGAATAGAATGATAAGGTGATAACTAGTTATACAAAAGGGAAACTTCAGCTGTAGTTGATTGTATTTCTGGCCCTAATTCCTCACCACTCTCCAAATCTATTCCATAGCCATATGATTTTGCATCTTTTCCCACAAAAAGGGCAAGTTTAGTTCTGTGGCTCCTTGTCTTTGCTTCCCACCATATGACTTGCTTTGGCCCAAGGAATGAAGAAGAAATGTCAGCGTGCCAGTTCTGAGCCTGCGACTCAAAAAGTTTTACATGTTTCCACTTGCCTTCTTGTGGAAGAACTTCCACTGGGTAGCTGCTGCCCATTCAGACTAGGCCCCCAAATGAACACAGCCAACCAGCTTACTTACAGATGTGAAGTAAGAAGCAAAGTTGCCCCAGCCAATCTGCAGATCAATTGCTATTTTAAGCCACTAGGTTTTGAGATCATTCGTTATACAATTATTATTCTGGCAACAGCTAACCAATACAGTAACCAATTCTCTCCCTGTATTGTGAAGAGGCTCCATAAATTAAAATGACTATCAAGGTAAGTCTGGCCTAACACCTTGAATAATAAGTTTCACTTACTTACCATAAGGGAGTATAATCTATATAATACCTCAAATGTATTTGATGCTTGTCCCTTTAAGCTCTTAAACTGAGGTTTGTAACAATTTAAGGTGTCCATACTCTTCTACCTTGCTAATTTTATTCTTCTTAAGGTTATTCAAAAAATCAAATACAGACTAACATGTATTTAAATAACTATGTGCCAAACCACTGAGGATAAAGACATTAACAAAATATAATGCATGTCCTCAAACTTTACAAGGAGATGAATGAGGAAACAAACAGTAATTGGAAAAGGCAAACGAAGTGTTCTAAAGAATAAAACTGGACCACTGTCTTACACTACATACAAAAATAAGCTCAAAATGGATTAAAAACCTAAATGTAACACCTGAAACCATAAAACTCCTAAAGAAAAGAGGCAGTAAACTCTTGAACACTGGCATTAGCAACTTTTTTCCTGGATGTGTCTCCCCCAAGCAAGGGAAACAAAAGCAAAAATAAACAAATGGGACTCCATCAAACTAAGAAGCTTTTGCACAGCAAAAGAAACCATCAGCAAAATGAAGAGGCAACCTACTGAATGGGAGAATATATGTGCAAATGACATATCCCATAAAGGGTTAATATCCAAAAATATATAAAGAAGTCATACAAGACCGAAGGAAAAAAAAAGACCCAACAAATAATCCAATTAAACCCAATTAAAAAAAAGTGGGCAGATGGGAGAATATATCTGTAAATGACATAACCGACAAGGGGTTAACATCCAAAATATATAAAGAACTCACACGCCTCAACACCCAAAAAGCAAATAACCCAATTAAAATATGGGTGGAGGATATGAAGAGACATGTCTCCAAAGAAGAAATTCAGATGGCCAACAGGCACATGAAAAGATGCTCCACATCCCCCGAATAGCCAAAGCAATCCTGAGAAGGAAGAATAAAACAGGGGGAATTACGCTCCCTGACTTCAAGCTCTACTACAAAGCCACAGTAATCAAGACAATTTGATATTGGCACAAAAACAGACCCACAGACCAGTGGAACAGAATAGAAAATCCAAACATTAACCCAAACATATACAGTCAATTAATATTTGATAAAAGTGCCTTGGATATACAATGGGAGATGACAGCCTCTTCAGCAGCTCGTGTTGGAAAAACTGGACAGCTACATGGAAGAGAATGAAACTGGACTACTGTCTAGCCCCATACACAAAGGTAAACTCAAGGTGGATCAAAGACCTTAATGTAAGTCATGAAACCATAAAACTCTTAGAAAAAAACATAGGCAAAAATCTCTTGGACATAAACATGAGCGACTTCTTCATGAACATATCTCCCGGGCAAGGGAAACAAAAGCAAAAATGAACAAGTGGGACTATATCAAGCTGAAAGCTTCTGTACAGCAAAGGACACCATCAGTAGAACAAAAAGACATCCTACAGTATGGGAGAATATATTCATAAATAATGTATCTGATAAAGGGTTGACATCCAAAATATATAAAGAACTCACACACCTTAACAAACAAAAAGCAAATAATCCAATTAAGAAATGGGCAGAGGACATGAATAGACACTTCTCCAAAGAAGAAATTCAGATGGCCAACAGGCACATGAAAAGATGCTCCACATCACTAATCATCAGAGAAATGCAGATTAAAACCACAATGAGATATCACCTCACACCAGTGAGGATGGCCAACATCCAAAACACAAACAACAACAAATGTTGGCGAGGATGTGGAGAAAAGGGAACCCTCCTACACTGCTGGTGGGACTGCAAATTAGTTCAACCATTGTGGAAAGCAGTATGGAGGTTCCTCAAAAAACTCAAAATAGAAATACCATTTGACCCAGGAATTCCACTCCTAGGAATTTACCCTAAGAATGCAGCAGCCCAGTTTGAAAAAGACAGATGCACCCCTATGTTTATTGCAGCACTATTTACAATAGCCAAGAAATGGAAGCAACCTAAGTGTCCATCAGTAGATGAATGGATAAAGAAGATGGTGGTACATATACACAATGGAATATTATTCAGCCATAAGAAGAAAACAAATCCTACCATTTGCAACAACATGGATGGAGCTAGAGGGTATTATGCTCAGTGAAATAAGCCAAGCGGAAAAAGACAAGTATCAAATGATTTCACTCATATGTGGTATAAGAACAAAGAAAAAAATACTGAAGAACAAAACAGCAGCAGACTCACAGAACCCAAGAACGGACTAATAGTTACCAAAGGGAAAGGGACTGGGGAAAATGGGCGGGAAGGGAGGGATAAGAGGGGAAAAAGGGGCATTACGATTAGCAGATGTAATGTTGGGGGGGCACAGGGAGGGCTGTACAACTCAGAGAAGACAAGTAGTGATTCTATAGCATCTTACTACGCTGATGGACAGTGACTGTAATGGGGTTGGTGGGGGGGACCTGATGAAGGGGTAGTTTAATAACCATAATACTGCACATGTAATTGTAGATTAATGATAGCAAAATAAATTATATTAAAAAAAAGATGCTCCACATCACTAATTATCAGGAAAATGTAAATTAAACCACAGTGAGGTATCACCTCACACCAGTTAGGATGGCCAACATAGAAAAGACTAGGAACAACAAATGCTGGCGAGGATGCGGAGAAAGGGGAACCCTCCTACACTGCTGGTGGGAATGTAAGCTAGTTCAACCATTGTGGAAAGCAATATGGAGGTTCCTCAAAAAACTCAATGTAGGTGGGGGCATGGGGAAGGCAGTATAGCACAGAGAAGACAAGTAATGAGTGGCTCTATAGCATCATACTATGCTGATGGACAGTGACTGTAATGGGATATGTGGTGGGGACTTGATAATGGGGGGAATCTAGTAACCACAATGTTGCTCATGTGATTGTATATTAATGATACCATAAAAAAAGGGAAAAAATACAGCTTTTTAGTCAAAGCTTAAATATGAATAAGATGAATTTTTGAAATAGTAGCAAGAGTGAAAATGTTAAATTGCTCAGAAGCTTGTTTCCATACAGCTTATGGCTGCTCTTTATACCTCAAAGTAAGTTCCCTACAAAATATTTTCATTTGAGCATTGTTATGGAAATTTTTTCCTAAAACTGTTTCGCTAATTGGGAAAAAAAAAGCAGAGCTGTATTAACAAGTACCTGTTTGGGAGATAAAGTATAAATAAATTGGTAGCAGTCAGTCCATGGTCAAGTGAAAGTTAACAACTGGAGATAAATGAAGATGACTGCTCTAAAGGGTCCTATAAATGCTCCATGGTCCTATAAATGTCTCTTAGGTGTTCAGTTCCAGGCTAAGCCACTTTCATCTGCTAGGTGCATGCATATATGAATATAAGGCAAATTTGACCACTATTGACCCAACTTAACAGTAACAATTTTACTTTTTTATTTTCTCCCAAGAGCAGTGAGAAGTTAGGTAAGTATTCTCTCCTCTCTTCTATGTGCCCTGTCATTGTATTTTTAAGGAGACATTCTAACCTAAATCCAGCACCTGGCAAATTTCGCCTCTGAAATATTCATTTGATTAAAAAAAAATCTGAGCACTTAATGTGTAGGTCCTTATACTGTGAAATTGATGACTTTTATCCTACTGTTACAGAGTTCACAGTCAAGGTGGGAAGACAGCTACATAAATACATTCAATAAAAGGTCAGAAAATCATTAAAAGTGCTGTCATACAACAAGATCAGATAAAGAAATTTAGGCACCAAATTATTTCTCCTGGGCCAATCAGCAGGCTCTGTACACAAGAGGACAGCATTTTGGACTGACCCTGAAACATCAGTAGGACTTAACATATTTAGAGACGGGAGAAAAGCTAACCAGGTATATGAGTCAGCTTAAATAAAACGGGAAACAGAGTAATCCAGTTTGGCTGAAATAACAAGTATTTTTTTTAATATAAGGAAGTAGGGTAACAAGGCCAGACTGTTTTGAAAGTCAAACCAGAGTGGTTGGATTTTATAGGCAACCTGTAGGCAATTTTTAAAAAAACAGTAATAACCCATAGGACATCCATATGCAATATAACCTGAACTAGTGACAATGTAAGGACCAAAAGAAACAAAGACTAAATGTACACATCAAGCATTCATTCTCCATTAAGTTCTCTTCACAATTCCTAACTGAAGTTCACAACTATAGAAAAAAGAAATATCTAAACTTAAAGTTAAAAAAAAAAAGCTTTCCAAGACCAATTTCTCCTTTTCCCTGGCTTCAAATACACAGCTTTCTTCTTTATTAAAAAAAAAAAAAGTAGAAACAGAAGACCCTATGACCCTGCTGTATCAACCATCTTCTTTATGTCTTTCACATTTTCTTTCACACAAATGGCCAGTACCTGGAGGATGCCTGTATCCCTTCATTACCCATTCCTAATGTGACTTTCACCCTCATTACTCTTATCTTTATTACTGCACTTTCAGTAATGACTTTCTTTGCAAATTCAACAGCCTGTTTTTTATTCCATTCTCTTTGAACCCTGCAGCTTTTTACACTCCTGCCCCTAAAAATTCTCTGTGCCTTTTTTTCATCACCATTGCACTTTCCTATTATCCTACCTCTGATGGAGTTTCCTCTGACTCCTTTTCTCCCCCCCATTTCTCAGCTGTGTTTCCCAAGTCTCAACTTCTAGTCTTCCATTCTGTCTCTCCATACTCTCCCTCTCTTGGTTAACTGACCTCACCTCAAAAATTTTTAACTCTAGCTGGCCTAGCTGTGGCCCCAGGTGGCAATTTCTATAAGACTAGACTGAGATTCTATGCTTGAAAATATTTTTAAGGTATCAGTCCTTTCACTAATCAATGGCATAGGTAAAATAATTCATTCTCCAGAACTAACTTTTACTTCTAACAGTAGCATTTTTAAGAAATCAGTGTAAATTTATGGGAGTTTATAAACTCAAGAGTATACAAAGATTTAAAAGTTAAGGCTGTCAGTTCCATGGAGACAGGCATGCCTACCCTGCTCTATTCCAGAACGACCCAGTTGTCAATTACATGGAAATTTCAATGAAGTTATGTGACCTCTGAGCATTGTATGTCTTAGCTCTAGTAGTGATCCATCCTTTTTTATCATATTCTTCATCGTTCTGCTCCCAAAAGGGCTTGAGGGGACAAAGGACCTTGCTCTTCCCTATGTGGGATTCCATTTTAGTGCGCAGTTTCATTACCCCAGACTTGGTATCAGAAGGTATAAGAAGGAATTTGGGAAGGGGGTGGAGCTACCACCCATTTAGGGTATGAGTAAATATCTAATGAATATTCTGCCTATTAATAAAGTTTAATTCAGATGCGTTAAAAAAAATAGTAAGTTAAGACTGTCAGGCGTGGCCTGAAGATTTAGTCAAGTTTGGAAGGTAAAGCTAGACAAGTTGGGACAAAAATTAAGATGAGGAAACAAAGTCAAGCACTGTACTTAGGTCAAAATGTTTGTTTTGTATAACCAGGCTGAAGAAACAATTAACAAAACTTTGCTACACATGTCCTATTTAGGTTAAGAGAGAAACCCACGTCTGAGGTCCTCAGATGAAGGGAAGTGGGCATGCCTGGCAGACTTGGTGTGGAGTAAGGAAACAGGTAAGAAACTGCTAACACCTCCTCCTCAGGCGTCTTAGGGTAGAACAATTTCCTGTGCATTCCACAGAAAACCAGAAGACCGGTATTATCCCCACCACGGCTCTCTTCCCTCATTTGAGTAGATCATGAAGGAAAATGCCTTCAAAAGATCAAAATAAAACTATCTTACAGAACTTAGCCTTTATTCAATTCACGATTTTTCTCTGCTTTGTGGAATATGGCAATGGACTTGAGACTAAATGGAGATGACCTTATAACACATTTCAAAGGCAGCAATATTAAGTCAATGACAGTTTGCAAACTATTATTTCAATATCTTTCTATATGGCATTATTTAGACATCTCAATATAATTCTCACAGAATGGACATCTCAGATTAAATGCGGGCTAAACTGTGAAGAAAAATGATTTCTTTAGTGAGGAACTCTTTATCTAGAACCTATCTGGATCTAACAATGTGGAGAACAAGTAAATTGCTTTTATATTTCACTTAGCAATTTACAAAGCATTTTCACACTACCTCATTGAATTCTTGAAACAACCCTGCAAAGTAGGACAGGAATAACCATTGTACAAAATACAACACTGGGACTAAGACAAGACTAGGTCACAAATAATCAGAGATGAAAATCACCCTCAAACTGAAGATTTCCTGATTCTAAGAAACCAGAACACAATTAGATCCTTGTATCTTAAGATCTCAAGAGAGTATTTCAGTGGCATTGACAGAACTGAATACTTTCTGAGTGATCACATATTTAATGTAATTCAATGTAACTCACAATTCCCATGTAAAAAACAACTGGGGCACACTTTTGCTTTAATGGACTTAAAAAAAAATCCTTTAGTGGGTCTTCACAGCCAATATTGGAATTCCAAAACAGAGATTATCAAGTATTCCTACCAGGTAAGGGTGAACCCTACACATGAAGAAATGAGATTTTCTATTACGTCTCTATTAGACTAACGTATATTCATTGGTCTAACACCTTAAAAACATTTTCAAACTTAATCTTTTCATAGGAACTCAATCTAGTCTTATCACAGCAACGAGTGAGTCTGTAACCCTAATGAGACTTATTAATAAAATCTGGGAGGTAACAATTCATTTTGAGTATCATGGGGACTAACTGTAGATTTTCCGTATAAAATTTAACTTGGTGACCTGGTGCCACTATACACACTAGGTTAAAATTCCAAAAGGGGAGCACTCTGCCTCTAACTCTTTAAGTGAGGATTGGAAACCAGGCTACAGAAATTCAAAAGCTGCAAACATTTCTTCATTTATACAAACAACAAATGAAAACAGTATTTTCCTTTAACTTCTAAGAAGGAACCATTAAACTCCAGAAAATGTAGAATTTAAAAAATAAATTTCTACCTACAGTTCTACTGCCAGAGACAGGAGTCACATAAAGTTTCAGATGCCAAATATAACCAACTAAAACAACACTTGATACTCTCTTAAGACATTCCTTGATTTTTCATGGTTTGATGAAACGGATAAGAATGATGAAAACTAAGTTATTAATGTTGAAATAAAATACAATTATATAGAACTACTTTATACCTCAATTCAGTGGCATGTCATCTCTAAAATGATCACGTAGAAATCTACTTTGAGAAATGCATGAACATTAGGCCTTTTAATTCAAAGTACTACTTGATAAATTACAGGCTGATACAGTTACAAACTCTCCAGCTCTGCCCTCCCTCCAAAGGCTTTATAAACATGAGGAAAATAATTTCAATACAGATTTATGGTCTTAGCTTTGGCTAACATTATCATAGTATTTTACCTACAGACAAACATTAAAAATATTAAAAATAAGCAAAATCAAATAAGTCAGAAAGACAAATACATGGTTTCACTTAATATGTGGAATCTAAAAAACAAACAGAAAGAAACTTACAAACACAAGGAACAGACTGGTGGCTGCTACAGGAGATAGAGGTGGGACAATGGGCAAAATAAGGTGAAGGGGATAAAGAGGTACAAACTTCCAATTAGAAAATAGTCACAGGGATGAAAGTACAGCACAGGGAATATAGTCAATAATGTAGTTACCATCTTTGTATGATGACAGATGGTACCGACACTTACCATGGTGAGCATTTAGCCATGTATATAATTGTTAAATCACTACATTGTACACCTAAACCAATGTAAATAATCAACTACACTTCAATTTAAATAATTTAAAAATATTAAAATGTGCAAATGTAAAGTCTATAATGCTAGACACACATTTTCAACTGAACAATTTCTCTCTGAAAAACTTAAAAGCTGCAATGATCACAGATGCAATCAAGATATGATCACAACAGATACAATGATACACAATAGAAATCCCAAAAGTACAAGTGATTTCCATTAGTTCTGGAGATCTGCATTATTTTTCACTATTTGCCAATACCGGACAGAATAACGTCCATTATCACAATTATATATCACCTCCATATAATGCAGTCCTTAGAGTAGATCTTAAAACAGGCAGCTCAGAGGAAAGCATTCTCATTCACTTATTCAGTAAATATTTACTAACCACCTATTATATACCAGACACTGGACAGAATACCAAAATAGAAAGACACCACTGCATAACCTTTAGTTTGTTTATTGTCTGTCATCTCAGGGACACACACAAGATGAGACCATGAAGAGCCATACCAAGAAGTTTAGATTTTATTCTAAGTGGCTCCAGGCCATGAGGAGTCCTAAGGAGAGGACTAACATGATCTGAGTTAAGTTGTTAGAAGGCCACTCAGAAGAATGACCATTATGGAAAGAAGGGAGGGAACCCAGTGAGGAGGCCACCAGGGAACTCAAGCAAAACAAGTGTTAGCCTAGTGACTGTGACAAATTCAGTGTCAGAGTCTTGTCAAATATTCTTGACTTTGAATCTTTTTACCATTTACATCCTTGGACAAATTCTTACAACTCTTTGAGCCTCAGTCTCCTTACTTAGCAATGCTTGTAAAGCCCTAGCGCACATAAAACACACAATAAATTATCATTCTACTTAAGTAACAAAATCCATCTGAATGAGGTCGCACAGACTGACTTCCTTTTCCCCCTATACCAACATTAATCCTAAGTAATTTTTAAAATTTCACTTAAGCATAGTGGACATCCACTACTAACGTAGGTAATTTTTACCAAGATTCAACTGCAGTCACATACAGGTACTGCATTAACTTCATCAAGAGGCAAATTCCTATTTCTTACAGAGCTTACACTAAAACAACTGCTCATAATTATACATTGAGCAAGGTGTTTTTCTCAAATTAATGAAAGCTTAGTTTGCACCTTCAGTTTGTGTTCTCACATATATTCTTTTATTTATCAGTGTTTATGAGTAAAAAGGATATAAGCAGAATTTTGTAGTTAAACCGTGATCAAGATTGTGGTGTTACTACCAATTATTTTAATTTCTTCTGTCAACAGCTTTAATTTAAAACCTTTAAGGGATGACATTCCTCATTGTTATAGCACTTAGACACCAGGAAACTAAGTTACCAAAAAGCTCTTTTTGTTAAGTATATGGATTATAAACATCCAACTATCTGTAGCTTCCCCTCACAGTTAATATTCTTTCAACAAAAGACTAACTACTTTGAAAATCTATCATATTCTATCATTATGTATTAAGCAGGAGTTATAAGAAAAACAATGTGCTAGGCACTACATAAGGACAACAGTTAGCGTAATGTGCCCTTATCCTCATGGAGTTTATAATCTAATGAGACTAAATATTCACACATAACGGAGGAGTGACGTAGACAGAATTACAAGTATCCAAAACAAAGAGATCATTTTCAGTTGGGGTTGTCAGAAAATGCTTCACAGCTGGGTGAAGTTTGAGCTGGACCCTTGGATAACTAAGTGGATTTTTACAGAATTTGCCAGGAAGAAAGTATGATGAGAAAAACAACTTTTGAAGCAAATAACTTTATTTTTCGTTTTTCTGAGTTGCTTCCTAGGCATTTTACATTATGCTAACCCTAATCACATGCAAAGTCTGGTTATTTAGATGAGGATTTAAGTTTAGGATGCCCACCTTAAGTTCCCAACTCACTTTTCCCCCAGGGACACCTTTTAAAATAAGCAGATTTAAAGCTCAAAAAGTAAACCTCTACTGCTATTATTGTGTAAGTGACAGATCCTGGATTCCCTATTCTCTATCTCCTGCTCACCTGTCACCTGGGACAGAGGGCTGTCTTTCCCCCAGCTCACTGCTCCTTCATTCTGGGATCTGGAAGTAATAACAGATCTTGTGACTCTACAGTAGTCCCCTCATCATATCTGCGGTTTCAGTTACCCACCATCAACCATGGTCCAGAAGCACATGATGCCCTTTCTGACAAATCATCAGAAGGTCAACAATAGCCTAACACTACATCACAATGCCTATGTCACTCACCTCACTACATCCCATCACGGAGGCATTTTACCATCTCACATCATAAGAAGGGTGAGTACAGTACAATAACGTATTTTGAGAGAAAGACACATGCAGGCAACTTTTATTAAAGTGTACTGTCATAATTATTTTATTATTAGTTATTGATAATCTCTTACTTTCTCTCAATTTATGGATTAAACTTTATACTTATGTATGGTATAGGAAAAAACATAGTATATAGAGGGTTCAGTACTATGTACATTTTAAGGCATCTACTGGGGGTCCTGGAATGTATCCCCTGGGGAGAAGAGGGGGTACTGCTGTAGTTGCCATGTGTGAGTGTGCTGAAATTGTGCCTTCGATCAACAAGATCTCAGTTTCACTTCCCCAAAGTGGGAGCTTGGATTCTAAGAGTACTACCTAGCGACCCCGTGTGGGTGGCTTGTGCCCCCCATTACGCAGGTCATAACCTACAAAGCCCTAATTCAATACACCAGTGCCAGCTTCTTAACACAGAAAGCATGCAAAAGAAACCAGAGAACAGCAACAATTTATGTGTAGGGGCTTTTTTTTAACTTTTTATTATAAAATTTTTAAGTATGTAAAAAGTATACACAAGAGTAATAAGCCTCCATGCATTCATCACTGAGCTTCAACAATTATCAACTCACAACCAATCTTGTTTTATAATTTGTCTTATTATATGAAAACCCCATAGGACCCTATGTTTGTTAATTCTACATTCTTCACTGACTCCATCCTTAGATAAATCCAAACTGCCACAGGAGACTCTACAAGGCCAATTTTTCTTAAAGTCACACAAAAGTGCAAGTTTAATTTTAAAAAACAATCAACTCTTGATTGCTCAAACCAAGGGAACAGTAACAAAGAAAATGCAAAATAAATAGATCATCCAAACTCAGTTTGCATGTACTTTTGGAATACCTTTTCCATATTCTTATTTCAGTGAGAATGAATAAAATGATAGGAGAATTCATGTCAAACAAAATAAAGCTTCACAGATGAGGTGTCTTGAACAAATCACTTGGCCCCCTTAGCTGTTTCCTCCTCTATAAAATAGGGAAAGATCACCTACCTCAGGGACTTGTGAGAATTAAATGAGTGTTTATTAAATGCCCCATGGACAGTTCTTTATGTTACTACACAGTTGACTCAGTAAGAACTAGAAAGCTGCTTGGTTTCCCAATTCTCTCCCTTCATACACCAACTCTCTCTCATGCTAAAGGTGAGGGGCTAAGCATTCTGATTTCAAGAAGCTTCTTTGCCTGTAAAGCAAATAAAGGGAGCTGAGATTGAAGGAAAGTATTTTTAGTAGGATAAATCTTGCAAACTGTCAAACTTCACAAAATTATTTCCCCTTAAGTAGTAGAGCCATTCAACACCACACAGAGGTAGTATGTGGCCAACCTACCTGGTAAAACACTGTGATTTCCCCCCATTTCTTGGCCACTGTATTTACTCTTTCAGCCACCCACAGCCTCCATACAGCACAGTAAAAACAGCAAGGTGGCCATCAGGAAGGATTCTTAGCTGAGCCAGAGTGTTAAGAGGCTCAAGATGAGTTAGATACCACAAGGCAACTAGCTTTACCTTCATTTCTTACTGTGTCCCTAAGGAAGCTGGGACTATAATCCTGTGTTCCATATCACCTGATTTGGAAAGGCAGCTCACTTGTTACTCAAAACTATCAAGTTAATTTAAAGGTCTTAGAAAGAAAACATATGCAGTCACAACTGCTCAAGATGTTAACTCTTCCTTTAGTGTTTTCTTTCAATCTCTCAGTTACCTTCTTTTTGAGACTGAATATACATCACTGATGTGCCCTTTTGAATTATCATCTTCAATCACCAATCCTCTTTCCCTTCGTGAAGGTGCATAGGTTGTTGACTATAACACCACCAAACACAACAAATCATCCACTTAAAAGTCTTCTACCTAAAACTAGTCTTTATTTTCAGATATTACCCATTTTTGGCTGTTTCCCTAATTATAATATAATAAAATACAGCACGGAACAGTTTACCGTGTGCTTTGTAAACCTACTCGTTTAATTTTTAACACCCTATGAAAATGATTAATTCCCCTATTTTATAAGTAAGGAAAAAGTTAAGAACTTACCATCTTGTCTAGGTATAAAGCAAGTTAGTGCAGAACGGGACCTCTAAGTCTTCCACACCTCCGTTAACACCATTCTCTTTCCACGCTATAAGGCTCTCTTTACTAAGAGGCGAAAGCCTACAGTTCTCACCTAAACCACATTTGCTTCAAAGAGTAAAATTCTCTTCAAAAAATCTCTAGATTGCAACCAGCTTTCCCAGCCCTTCACCTACAATCATCCCATTTCTTGCTTCCTCACCCTTCAGCAATTCCTCCCTCCCCACTATCCAATTTCCACTCTTCACAGATACTATCATCATTTCCTCAATCCCTCCTGCAAAATATTCCACTTCTTCAAACTGAAGGGAGGCCTCTTATCCCCTTCCTCAAATCTTGGCACTCCCTTCCCAGAATAAATATGTTCTCACTGCATAAACTACACAGGACAATTCTCAGTCCTTAACAAGCTATTTAATAACTTTTAAAAGCCCCATAAAAATGGACATAACTTGCAGATCCTCCCACCTCCACACCTGACCCAGGGGCACCAGGCCACTTCACATTCTGAAGAACAGAGTACCTACCCTTACAAAAATTCTGCCCATGCCCCACTGTCACCAGCGACTTCTTTCCCATAATTTGGTTATCCAAACTTACAAACTCTTCACCAGGGACTCCCCTCCAGGGTTCCCAAGACTCTCCTTCCTCGGTTTTCTTTCCGTCACACCTGGGCCTCTGCCCACCTTGCCAACTCTCCCTTCACTCCCCATCGCAGTGCTAAGCAGCAGCTGAGGCAGCTCCTCCTCTGTCACAACTTGTAAGTTCAGCCTCTTATCATCTGTTCTCACCAGCTTCCTCGCAGCCCAGTGGCCCACCTTTGCCCTGGCCGCCTCTCTAGACACCCTTGCAATTCGTCCCGCCCAGAAGCCACCACTTCGAGTCAGTTCCGGGGTGCCTGTGGGATTTAACTTCCCATCCGTGGGCTTTCCACCCCAGGGTCAGGCTCCCCTTCTCCATCACCTGCTCCGCCCATGACCAGATGACATCGCCGCGGCCGCCGCCTCCTCCACCTCCATCCCCCTTTCTCGGACGCCAGGTCCGCGGCCGCTCACCTCCTTCCGCGAGCGCCAACCACCCCCACTGGTAGAGACGAGGGGGGCGTGCACCCCCCCCAACCCGCTCCCCACCCCCCCGACGCGCACCTGTTCCTCCTCCTCCTCTTCCCCACCGCCGGCCGGGCGGGAGCCCCGACCCCCACCCTCGCCGCGCCCCAGCTTCCCCAAGCCCCGCACTCACCACGAGTAGGTCTGCTCCGCCATGGCGCTGACTCTACTGGGCTCCGCTGCAGGTTCTGGCCGGGCCCGGTGGCCGCGGGCGAACGAACGGGCGGCGGGCTCGCTCCGACCGGGAGCGGAAGACGCGGCCGCAGCCCGGCACTCGCTCGCTTGCTGGCACGGCGGGCCGCCCGGGAAAGCGGCTGGCGGGGAGAGGCCGGGCTCTGAGGCGGCCCCGCTCCCTGGGCCCCGGGGCGGGGCGGGCTCCGCTCTCGGCCTCGCTCACCCGCGGCGGCGGCGGCGGCGGCTCCGCTGCGGCTCTAAACCCAACATGGCGGCGGCGGCCGCGGCGACGCTGAGAACAAGGGGGCCCCGGGGCGGGTGAACGGCTACAGGGCCCAGCGCTCACTGCGCGCTGGGCCGCGGGAGCGCCGCGCTCGGGCGGCGGCGGCGGCGGCCTGGGGACATGGCCGGCGGGCGGAGGCAGCGGCGGCGGCTGAGGGGGGCGCTAGGCTGAGATGCGAGGCTTCTCAGCTCACACCCGCCGAGGGGAGGAGAGGCGGGGGCGGGCGCGAGCCTTGGCCCCGCGCGGGTCACGTGCCCAAAACACGCTCACGTGACGTTCACCCCGCCCCTTGCGCCGGACACATGCGCGGAGACGGCTTTTCGTTGGTTCGAGGCGACTGTAGCTCGTAGAGCTCTGGAGGTTCGGCAGCCTCTTGCCGCCTGGTGCTGCCCCCTCCTCACGAGGAGCAGCCGCCTGGGGCTCCCTCTCTGTCTCCTTTCGAAGGCTGCTGCAGCCAGCCAATCAGGAGCCCCGATGCGTATTGGTTGGCTGCCACGCCACTGTCACCCGTCAATCAACCCGGCTGGCCACTGGGCCCCAACTGTCAATCAACCTGTTACTCCGCAGACAGAGCGCTGCATCCTTTAGTTCGTATGTTGGTTGGTTCATTCATTCGTTTAACAAATATTCCACAAAGCCAACCTTTACTGCGCCCAGGCTGTGTGCCAGGTCCTTAGGGTGCCAAGTCATTTACCCCATTCTTGCCTTCATTTAATCAATCAACAGATATTTATTGGGTGCCAAATAAGTATCAACTCTTTATGCTAGGTCTCTAACCTCCTCTTTTCAAGGAAGACACATAGTCCAAGCCGACAAATATGTGCAGTTAATTTCAGACGCTGCTAAGCTTAATAAAGATGTAACAACGTAATGAGACAGAATTTGTAGGGGTGGAGATTACTCCAGATAGGGTGGTCAAAGAAGGGCTCGCTGAGGAGATGACATTTGAGCTGATTCCTGAAAGATAAGAAGGAACTGGCCATGCAACAGTGAAAAGCTCAGGGACCCCCCATCTGGAGGACTGGAGGCAGGCACAAGAGAAAACAATAGAGCTAGACCAGAGAACAACAGAGTGAGTCCAGCGCTCAGGAGGAAAAAGGAGAGAAACATGAATTGAGCCCCAGGGCATTGGGGAATGCTTCTCCAGAAGTGGATGAGGCAGTCTGAAAAAAGTGAGCTGCTTCCTAGGAGAAAAAGCATTGTAGGAAGAAAGAATGGCAAGAGGTAAGGCCCAGGGATGTGATGGCTTGTAGTGAGCTTGGATCCAAGAGTGGGATGGGTGATTTTTTCCTGGGAGTGTTGAAAGAGACTGAAGGGTGCATTGAGGCCAGACTTTGAAGAGCCCAGCTAAGCCTCCTGGCCAGTTACTGTGTTTATGAATGAAAATGATCAGTGCAGCTTCAGGTTTTGGCAGCATGCTTGGGCAAGGGACACTATCCCCTCTGGACAAGGCTCACACACCTGAAACCAACATATTCAAGCTCCTCTGCAGCTTGTCCAATTCCAGGCAGGGCTCTAGCTCTGCTCCAGTTTCCCAGGACCTACTCAGACTTACGGGGAACACCACACCCTCAATCTATCTACAAATGGATCAGTTGGCCATTGCCCATACATCTGCTGCTTGCCTGTTCCCCAAGGGGAATCCTTTAATGAGAAAGCCAAGTACACTTTTCCTTTAGAAGCAGTATCTCCTCCTTCCTCCTTCCCCCACTGTCAGGTGCCAGGACCAGTCAGGTTCAACATATTTCCTGAAGCTCCATATGAGAGCCCTGGAAAAGGGCCAGCTGATAAGATCAAGGTCCCACAGAGGGTCTGAGGAAGGACCCCAAGAAAATACTAAACCACCAGGGGCCCTTCTTCTGACCAGTCACATAAAGATACCGGCTTGCAAATATCTACCCAGCCATAAATGGCATGGGATGTGGGGAAATCATGGGGAGACAGAAAGGCAAAGAGCCTAAATTCTTGACATTCATTTAGCTTGTACAGCTTTGCCAGGTGCTTTTAAACAACAGCAGTTCACCCTTAAACATGACACACAGTCATTCTGAGTCTCAAAGTGGCATGAGTGAAGCTTTAGACCCCATGGGAAAGGCCAGACGGGATTGGCACAGGTGGTTTGGGGAGGAGCAAAAGCTCCTTCTCTTGGAGAGCTAAGAACAAAGCAGACCAGACATGTCACTAATGAAACAGAAAGACATGCAGAGCCCCCAGGCAATTCAATTGGGCTTCAGTTCCCAGTGAGTCATACATAGAAGTCAAAGCCAAGTGAAAAGTTGGTATTGGGTGGATGGGACAGGAGGTACTGAGGAAAGAAAGCCAAAGTCTTGCCAGAAGCAAAGGGACCATTCTTTGTACTGAGAAGAATCTGGTGGCAGAAAGGAGGAAGAAGAGGTTTGGGTAAAGGTAGGGTGTCAGAAATGAGAAGGTTTTCTTCTCTCCATCTAAACAAAAGGCCCTCAAAGCGTCTCTTGGGAAAACATGTGATTACTAACCATATAAGAAGCCAAACAGCATTTGACAGGGCTGGGAGTGTGTCCAGCCCAGGAAAACCTAGTGTGAGCCTAGAGACTGGTGGCTTGAGCATCTCATGCTAAGATTGCCAAAATGTAGAAGACACCTCCAGGTCCTGGTCAGGATCTCTGCAGGCTTGAAGTCCCCTAAGAAGGCCAGACTGAAATAAATCTGAAGCCCTTGGGTTGGCTGGAGGCCATCTAGCCTGGGGCACTTGGGGAGTGACTTTCCATCTCTCTGCCAGCAGCACTCAGGATCAAGCTGGAGCAGTCCCAGATGTATCTAATGCACCTCTGGGCCTCAGCTGGGGAGGCAGGTGTGCTTGCAGGAGACGTTGGCTCCCCCAAGGAGGGGTGCCTGGCTCCCACCCACCCCTGCAAGTGAGAGAGCCACAGCTTGGGCAATGTTTGTTGAAAGAGGCAAAGCAAATTCCTCTAATTATCACCACCATAATTATAGGATCTCCTTCTACCAATTGTGTCCAAAAGAGACTTGGTGAGTCTCCCCAAGACACGTCACCTGCCTGAGGCCCAGACTCCAGGGAGCCAGCATTGCCAGGCCTGGCTGGGCTGCATGGGCACTGCTTCTGAGGGGCAGAAGTTCAGGTCTGACAGGTCTTCCCCTGCAGCCCATTTCTACCTGTATCATCCACTCTCCTAACACACACACACACACTCACACTGTTTACACTCCACAGTCAGTTGTTTGTAGCTTCCCAATGGGTTACATTCTTTTCTGTCTCCACATCTCTAACCAGGCCCAGGAGGCATTTCCATTGCTTCTTAACTACTGCTCATCATTTTGAGGCTTGGCCTCCATGCCACCTCCTCCAGAAATTCTCCTTTGATCAAACCCAGGCTGGGTTAGGTACTCTTCCCTGTACTCCCATGTGAGACGCCTGAATGTACCTGGGTCATAACCCTCAGCACAGTGAACTGTCATTGCCTATTTACTTGTCATTCTCTCCTTCTGGATTGTGAGTGCCTCGTGGGAAGGGACTGTGGCTTGTTGCCAGTTACATCTTTAGCGCCCAGCGCAGAACCTAGCTTGGAGTAGAAGCTCAAAAACTGTGGCATGAGTGCTTGAGTGAGCAAGAAGGAGAACCAGGTTTCAAAACAACTGGTTTCACCCAATATTCCCATGATTCTCTCCATGATCTCCTGTTCAACATCCCCTTCCAACCCCCTTCCTCCCCCACTGAGAGAGAGAATCCTCAAGGGTAGAAAATCTTTTTCAGAGATGTTACAGGAAGACAGACAATTTGAATTAAGGTATATGGTGAGCTTCTTAAGCATATAGTCACTTACAGTCTTTGATCGTGGGTTTAAAAAATTTTTAGAGCAGTTTTAAGTTTCAGAAAAATTGATGGGAAAGTACAGAGAGTTCCCAGGTACTCTCTCTCCCTCAACAAGTCTCCCTTGTTTATATATTGTGTTAGTGTGGTACATTTGTTACAATCGATGAGCCAACGATGGTACATTATTAACCTAAGTCCATAGTTTACCTTTGACTTTATTCTTTGTGTCATACAGTTCTATGGGTTTTCACAAATGTATAATGTGATGTATTCAACATTACGGCGTTATACAGAATAGTTTCACTGCCCCCGAAAATCCCCTGCACTCCACCTACCCACCTGTCCCTCCCTCCCCACAAAACCCCTGGCAACCACTGATCTTTTTACTATCTCCAGTGGTTTGCTTTTTCCAGAATGTCATATAGTTGGAATCATACAATATGATTTTCAGATTGGCTTTTTTCACTTAGCAATATGATTTTAAGTTTTCTCCATGTCTTTTAATCAGTGTTTGTTTACTCACCTATTGAAGGACATCTTGGTTGTTTCCAGATTTTGACAAGTATGAATAAAGCAGCTATAAATATTCATATGCAGGTTTTTGTGTGGACAAAACCGTTCAACTTATTTTAGTATAACATGGGTTTCTTAGAAGTATCTTGTTTAATTTCAAAATATTTGGGGCTTTCCAATTGTTAGTCACTTCTAATTTAAATCTACTATAGTCAGAGAGTATATTCCATCAGTTTTCAAGCTTTTGAAATTTGTAAAAACTTGTTTATGGCCCAGCATGAGGTATATTTTGGTGCACATATTCTATGTGCACTTGAAAATAATTTGTATTCAATTATTTTGAGGGGTAATGTTCTATAAAAGTTAAGTCAAGGTGGTTGATAATGTTGTTCAGATTGT
>JAVSCE010021520.1:0-34701 GCA_032199065.1 Smutsia gigantea
TAATACAACTACTCCTGAAGGAGCAACAGGAAAGAGGACTGCAATAAACTTCATACACCTGGAGACAAGAGCAGACCTCAGGGAAAGGATAACATACTAAAGCTGTGGTCCTGTGGGATCCAAGCCCTTCCCCCACCCCAGCTCACCTGCAGGAGGAAGAGGAATGGAGCAGGGAGGGAGTGGAGATCTGTGACTGCTGAATATCTAACTCTGGAGATCTGCTCTGGGAACACAAACCTACATTTCATGGTGCTTGCATGAAATTCTCGTAATAAGAGGGTTGGAAAGCTAAGACAGGCAGAATTCCTGGACTAAGATTCCAGCTGCTTGTGGAAAGCAGGGATCCATATACAGCTTCTCTGGGACAAAAGAAAGGTGGGCACTCTGAGAGATTTCCCAGCAAAGAAGCCCTTAGCAAGAGGGCTGCTAAAGGGGCAAGGATTGCACAGAGCTTACTGCTCAGGAGAAAGGACAGGCAGACAAAATTGTCCGGGTGCACTCTGCCCAGCAGATTGGGAGCTTTCATGATCTTCAGGTGATCCAGCTCCCTGGCTGCCTACACAGCTCCAAGAACCCCTTCTGTGACAGGCAGACTTGTGTGCCTTTCTTCTGGCCAGCCCCACCGGGCTTGCAAACCAGGAAATCCTTCCCTGGTGTTAGCCCAGCCAGAGGGAAGATCTGTCTACAGCAAGTGAAAACACAAAGCATAGAGGCTTATACCTGTGTGCTCAGCCCACTGGTTCAGGCAGTGGAGACAGGCATAGCAGCCGGGAACAGGAAACAGCTCTTTCCTCCCCGAGGCACCAATACCACTCCCCTGCAATCCCCAACATTGCTTCAGGGCTGAGCAGCTCCAGGGAGTAGAGCTTCTGGGCACTAGAGGGTGCCATACACAAATATGAAACACCAAAGGAACCTGGTCCAGAGTAAAATTATGAATACAACTCCTGAGAAAGATTTAAATGATATGGACCTTATGACTCTCCCTGAAAGGGAGTTCAAAATAAAAATCATTAACATGCTCATGGAGGTACAGAAAGATATTCAGGAACTCAGGAATGAATTCCGGTCAGAGATCCAATCACTGAAGAACACAATGGATGGTATTAAAAGCAGATTGGATACGGTGGAGGAGACAATAAATGAAGTAGAAACTAGAGAAGAGGAATATAAAGAAGCTGAGGCACAGAGAGAAAAAAGGATCTCTAAGAATGAAAGAATATTGAGAGAACTGTGTGACCAATCCAAACGGAACAATATTCGCATTATAGGGGTACCAGAGGAAGAAAAGAGAGAAAAAGGGATAGAAAGTGTCTTTGAGGAGGTGATTGCTGAAAACTTCCCCAATCTGGGGAAGGAGATAGTCTCTCAGGCCATGGAGATGCGCAGATCTCCCAACACAAGGGACACAAGGAAGACAACATCAGGACATATAGTAATTAAAATGGTGAATATCAAGGATAAGGACAGACTATTAAAAGCAGCCAGAGAGAGAAATAAGATCACATATAAAGGAAAACCCATCAGGCTATCATCAGACTTCTCAGCAGAAACCTTACAAGCCAGAAGGGAGTGGCATGATGTATTTAATGCAATGAAGCAGAAGGGCCGTGAACCAAGATTACTTTATCTGGCAAGATTATCATTTAAATTTGAAGGAGGGATTTATCAATTCCGAGATAAGCAAAAGCTGAGAGAATTTACCTCTCACAAACCATCTCTACAGTGTATTTTGGAGGGACTGCTATAGATGGAAGTGTTCCTATGGTTTAGTAGCTGTCATCAGAGGTAATAAAACCACAGTAAAGAAAGTAGAACAGCTAATTACTAAGAAAATGCAAAATTAAATTAACTATCCCCAAAGTCAATCAAGGGATAGACAAACACTACAGAATATGATACCTAATATATAAACAATGGAGGAGGAAGAAGAAAAACGAGGAGGAAATAAAATAACACAAAAAAAGAACCTTTAGATTGTGTTTGTAATAGCACATTAAGTGAGATGTTAGACTCTTAGATAGTAAGGAAGTTAACCTTGAAACTTTGGTAACCACAAATCTAAAGCCTGCAATGCCAATAAGTACATACCTATCCACAATCACCCTAAATGTAAATGGACTGAATGCACCAGTCAAAAGACATAGAGTCACTGAATGGATAAAAAAACAAGACTCATCTATATGCTGCCTTCAAGAGACTCACTTTAAACCCAAAGACGTACACAGACTAAAAGTGAAGGGATGGAGAAAGACATTTCATGCAACTAATAGGGAGAAAAAAGCAGGAGTTGCAGTACTTATATCAGACAAGATAGACTTCAAAACAAAGAAAGTCACAAGAGACAAAGAAGGACATTACATAATGATAAAAGGGTCAATCCAACAAGAAGATATAACCATTATAAATATATATGCACCCAACACAGGAGCTCCTACATATGTGAAACAAATACGAACAGAATTAAAAGGAGAAATAGAATGCAATGCATTAATTCCAGGAGACTTCAACACACCACTTACTCTGAAGGACAGATCAACCAGACAGAAAATAAGTAAGGAGACAGAGGCACTGAATAACACATTAGAACAGATGGACCTAACAGTCATCTACAGAACTCTACACCCAAAAGCAGCAGAATACACATTCTTCTCAAGTGCACATGGAACATTTTCAAGAATAGATCATATACTAGGCCACAAAAAGAGCCTCGGTAAATTCAAAAAGTTTGAAATTGTACCAACCAGCTTCTCAGACCACAAAGGAATGAAACTAGAAATGAATTACGCAAAGAAAATGAAAAATCCCACAAACACATGGAGGCTTAATAACATGCTCCTAAATAATCAATGGATCAATGACCAAATAAAAACAGAGATCAAGCAATATATGGAGACAAATGACAACAATAATTCAACACCTCAAAATCTTTGGGATGCAGCAAAGGCCCTGCTAAGAGGAAGGTATATTGCAATACAGGCCTACCTCAGGAAAGAAGAACATTCCCATATGAGCAGTCTAAACTGACAATTAACGAAACTAGAAAAAGAAGAACAAATGAGACCCAAAGTCTGTAGAAGGAGGGACATAATAAAGATTAGAGCATAAATAAATAAAATCGAGAAGAATAAAACAATAGAAAGGATCAACGAAAGCAAGAGCTGGTTCTTCGAGAAAATAAACAAAATAGATAAACCCCTAGCCAGACTTACCAAGAAAAAAAGAGTCTACTCACATAAACAGAATCAGAAATGAGAAAGGAAAAATCACTACAGACAGCACAGAAATACAAAAACTATTAGAGAATACTATGAAAAATTATATGCTAACAAACTGGATAACCTAGATGAAATGGACAACTTTCTAGAAAAATACAACCTTTCATGGCTGACTCAGAAAGAAACAGAAAATCTCAACAGACTAATTACCAGCAATGAAATTGGACTGGTAATCAAAAACCTACCTAAGAACAAAATGCCTGCTCCAGATGGCTTCACCACTGAATTTTATCAAACATTTAGTGAAGACCTAATACCCGTCCTCCTTAAAGTTTTCCAAGGAGTAGAAGAAGAGGGAATACTTCCAAACTCATTCTATGAGGCCAGCATGACTCTAATACCAAAACTGGGCAAAGACACCACAAAAAAAAGAAAACTACAGACCAATATCCCTAATGAACATAGACGCAAAAATACTGAACAAAACATTAGCAAACCGAATTCAAAAATACATCAAAACGATCATCCATCATGATCAAGCAGGATTTATTCCAGGGATGCAAGGATGGTTCAACATTCGAAAACCCATCAACATCATCCACCACATCAACAAAAAGAAGGACAAAAACCACATGATCATCTCCATAGATGCTGAAAAAGCATTTGACAAAATTCAACATCCATTAATGTTGAAAACTCTCAAGAAAATCGGTATAGAGGGCAAGTACCTCAACATAATAAAGGCCATATGTGACAAACCCACAGCCAACATCATACTTAATAGTGAGAAGCTGAAAGCTTTTCCTTTAAGATCTGGAACAAGACAAGGATGCCCACTCTCCCCACTGTTATTCAACATAGTACTGGAGGTCCTAGCCACATCAATCAGACAACACCAAGAGATGAAAGGCATCCAGATTTGCAGGGAAGAAGTTAAACTCTCCCTGTTCGCAGATGACATGATATTGTACATAAAAAAACCCTAAAGAATCTACTCCAAAACTACTAGATCTAATATCTGAATTCAGCAAAGTTGCGGGATACAAAATTTATGCGCAGAAATCTGCAGCATTTTTTTACACTAAAAATGACCTAGCCAAGAGAGAAATCAGGAAAACAATTCCATTCAAAGTTGCATCATAAAGACTAAAACACCTAGGAGTAATCCTAACTAAGGAAGTGAAAGACCTATACTCTGAAAACTACAAGACACTCATGAGAGAAATTAAATAAGATACTAAAAAATGAAAACACATTCCATGTTCATGGATAGGAAGAATTAATATTATCAAAATGGCCATCCTGCCTAAAGCAATCTACAGATTCAGTGAAATTCCTATCAAAATACCAACAGCATTTTTCAAGGAACTAGAGAAAATCATTCTAAAATTCATATGGAACCACAAAAGACCCTGAATAGCCAAAGCAATCCTGAGAAGGAAGAATAAAGCTGGGGGTATTATGCTCCCTGACTTCAAGCTCTATTACAAAGCCACAGTAATCAAGACAATTTGGTACTGCCACAAGAACAGACCCATAGACCAATGGAACAGACTAGGGAGTCCTGATACAAACCCAACCATATATAGTCATTTAATATATGATAAAGGAGCCATGGACATACAATGGGGAAATGACAGCCTCTTCAACAGCTGGTGTTGGAAAAACTGAACAGTTCCATGCAAGAGAATGAGACTGGATTATTGTTTAACCCCATACACAAAAGTAAACTCGAAATGGATCAAAGACCTGAATGTAAGTCATGAAACCATACAACTCTTAGAGGACAACATAGGCAAAAATCTCCTGAATATAAGCATGAGCAACTTCTTCCTGAATGCATCTCCTCAAGCAAGGGAAGCAAAAGCAAAAATGAACTCATGGGGCTACACAAACTAAAAAGTTTCTGTACAGCAAAGGACACCATCAACAGAACAAAAAGGCATCCTACAGTATGGGAGAATATATTTGTAAATGACATATCCGACAATGACACACCTTTACACCCAAAAAGCAAATAACCCAATTAAAATATGGGCAGAGGATATGAAGAAGAAATTCAGATGGCCAACAAACACATGAAAAGATGCTCCACATCACTAATCATCAGAGAAATGCAAATTAAAACCACAATGAGATATTACCTCACACCAGTAAGGCTGGCCACCATCCAAAAGACTAAGAACAACAAATGCTGGTGAGGATGCGGAGAAAGGGGAACCCTCCTACACTGCTGGTGGGAATGTAAGCTACTTCAGCCATTGTGGAAAGCAATATGGAGGTTCCTTGAAAAACTAAAAATACAAATACCATTTGACCCAGGAATCACACTCCTTGGAATTTACTCAAAGAATACAATTCTCAGATTCAAAAAGACATATGCACCCCTATGTTTATTGCAGCACTTTTTACAATTGCCAAGAAATGGAAGCAACCTAAGTGTCCATCAGTAGATGAATGGATAAAGAAGAGGTGGTATATATACACAATGGAATACTATTCAGCCATAAGAAGGAAACAAATCCTGCCATTTGCAACAACATGGATGGAGCTGGAGGATATTATGCTCAGTGAAATAAGCCGGGCAGAGAAAGACAAGTGCCAAATGATTTCCCTCATTTGTGGAGTATATCAACGAAGCAAACCTGAAGGAACAAAATAGTAGCAGACTCAGAGACTCCAAGAAGGAAGTAGTGGTTACCAAAGGGGAGGGGTGTGGGAGGGCAGGTGGGGAGGGTGGGAGAAGGGGATTGTGAGGTATTATGTTTAGTACACATGGTGTGGGAAATCACGGGGAAAACAGTGTGGCACAGAGAAGGCAAACAGTGAATTTGTATCATCTTACTACACTGATGGACACTGACTGAATTGGGGTACGAGTGGTGACTTGATAATACTGGTAAATGTTGTAACCACAGTGTTTTTTCATGTGAATCCTTCATAAGAGTGTATATCGATAATACCTTAATAAAAAAATTTAAATGATAAAAAAAAAGAAATGACCAAACCTTATCACAGAGTACTTAATGATTAAGCATGGCTGCTCTGATTTAAAATATTCATGATATTGAGAAAGCCTCAAGTTCCTTCGTGGGCCCAGGTAGAGAAATATATATGAGAGAATTTGCAAACTGAAGTTCAGAGAGATGAAGGAACTTCCTCAGTATCACCCAGTAAAGTGTGGAGTTAGGATTCAAATCCAGGTCTGCATAACTTTAAAAAGACCATGTTATTTAAATAATATTATGCTATGTCTAAATAAGAGAAGTCTAAAAATTGAGTTAATTTCCTTGTAAGAGAATGACTACCTTGAATTCCAAGTGTGCAGCTAGAGGTTTGGATCAGTATCAGGAAAGGATTTTACAGAGGTGATTCAAATACGCAAGTTAAGAAATGAGGTGTACTTGCTGCTTAACTATCAGTGATACCTTCCAGCTCAGAGAATCTCTGATCCAATATAAGTGTTTTAAGGCTACTTTTTACTGTTATACTTTTAGAGCAGATGTACATATACAGACATATAGACACAGACATATACATACACACTAATTAAATAATAAATGACTTTTCCTTCCCAGCAAAATTCCCTCCAAGGATCTTTCCTTAGAATTTATATTTCAGCTTCCCAAAGCTCTCAATCATTATCACCTAAGGTTTTCTGACTGGCAAATGTCCGTTCTTAGAAGGCTACTTTTATTCTGAAATCACTGGGCCCTCTACTGAGGAATGTCGTTCCTGCAGTATCTTCCAAGCAAAGCTCAAGTTGTCATGGTTATGGCAAAGTAAAATGGCTGTCTGGTGCACAAAATAGCTGAGTCCACCACTGCAGAAATTTAGAAGTATCAGAGAAGAAAACTGGCCTCCATTACTTGAAATAAAATCAATTAAGGGCATCACTGTACAAGTTTGGGAACTATTAAAATCTTGTGACATTTTTGCCTTTACTTAACATTGTGTTCCACTGAGTACTGTCAAAGGAAAATGAACATTTACGCCACATGGTAAATACTGTACTCTGGTTATCAAAGCATCTAAGGGAACTATCTTTGGTGACAGAGCCTCTGGTTTCCTCTCTGAATACCCATCCTGGCTGTAGGACCAACTACCATTTCATAGCTATAATGATCAAACAAATTTTAATAAAATGAATCTTCTGCTTCCGACAGCTAAACAGAGAGGAAGACAACTTGAATCAGGCTTGAATAGCTATCAAGAAAATGTCTTGCTTCATCTCTCTTCTTTCCCATCTTCTGGGTTTAGGTTCAATCACCTGGAACTGGGATGATTGTCAGGAGCAAATCTTTAGTTCAGTCAACAAGATGAAAATTTGGAATGCTTTTTTAAAATGACAGAAAGATTTAGTTTGCTTATCTAATTGCATTGTCCTATTCATATCTTCTAGAAAATTTCTTTTTTTTTTACTTCTTTTGCTTTTGATTAAGTTGTAGAAAGCTTCCTCCCTCCTTCTCTCTCCTTCTTTCTCTTCCCCTCTTCCCTTCCTCTCTTTCTCTCCCTCACTTAGTCTCTCTCTCTTCACCCCCACCTAAAATTATGAGAAAAACACACCACTCAGTTCAGCCAACTAAACTTCCTTTTATAATTATGTATGAGAGATGGAAAATATCTCTCCCTTATTTGAACATAAATCAATTCAGAAAACACCAACCACAATTTGACAACTTGAGGGTCCCCAGCTAATAATGGGCTTTAAAATAGTGTTTTTTAAAACACAGCAAACTAGGCTTATGCCATGGATTCACTTCCATTGCTTTTCTGCCAACCCCATCCTCTTGCAAGAAAATCAAGAATATAATACCACCTTCATATCTATAGGTTTAAAAAAATATCTGGAGTAGAAATCCCTACTCGGCCATAAATTAAAAGCAAGCTGGAGTTAGGAGCTGTAACCCTGTGGGGAAAGCCTCTGAACCAAGACAAAAGGAAAGCAGTTGTCAACAACCAACAGTCATCTTCCCAAATTGAAGCTGACTGAAAATCCTCCAGAACAGATTTTGAGCCGATTTCTTTGAGGAGTCAGTCTTCCAAGGATTCCCCAAAGGGTTATTACTAAGTCTAAGACAGTGAATTCAATTCTCTCTCTGCCCACCTGGAATTCCTCTACTGAATATCATCTTGATATTAGGAAAAAAATGAACTTGACTCTTACAGCTTGCTCTTTTTAATATTAATGGTTCTGAGTTTATTCAGCATGGAATCCTACCTAGCAAGACTCTCAAAACCAAAAGGAATAAGGTCACAGCTTTGGGCATCTAATGTGGAGTCTTATCCAACATGTGACTGAATTTTTCCAACTACTATGTATATTGTGTTAGGAAGAGAAGAATGAGCCATGAAAGAATGAAGTATTTTTATCTATGATTTCATACACTTTACCAAGGGTTTAAAAGGTTAGCTGGGATGAGAAGGAGACAGGAGCAGACCTAATCCCTGAGCTACCACTATGGGGCTCATTGTCAGTGGAACTGCTAGATTCTAAATAATAACAACACATTTTTACTGAGCTCTTACTGTGCTGTTTTCAATGGATACAGGAAAACAAAAGATAGCCATGTGTCTTCAAGGAACTCTTATAAACCAACAGGGTAGGTTCTCCCCAGACACTCCAGTTTGTGCTTCCCTATCACTGTGTTCATAGGACAATTAAAACTCTTATTGTCATCCATATGTTTATAATAGATGTCTCCCAGCCAGACTGTGAGGTCTTTGAGGGCAGTTCTTTTCACTTATATATCCATTACAAAGCTAGTGGACACCCACTGAAAAATATTTGAATGAATCAACAAATTAACAAAAGAAAAAGACAGGTATAGACTATATGAAACAAAATCAGGAATGGATCAAAGTTAAAAGCTTCAAATCTTATCTGTCTCCATACTCTCTACACTTCAATCAGAGTGAACTTTCCCATGGATTGATGAGATCACTGCCCTAGTTGAATGGGTCTGCAATGCCTTGGGAATAAAACCTGAACTCCTTAAGCATCGCACACAAGGCCATCCATGATGTTCCTCTGCTCACCCCATCTCTCACCATAGCATAGATCATACTATTGTAACCGTGGCTGACTCTCCAACTAGACTGTAAGTTCCTTGAGGGTAAGAATCTTATCTAATTTATCTATATAGGTACTGTATGGTACCATACCTAAAGCAGTGTGTTTTAATACCTACTAAACATTCACTGTGTACCAGATCCCTCTAGTGGTACTGGAATGCTACCACATATTCACTTATCCTTATATTCTCTTTCATTTAACTGTGCCTCATAGTCCTTATAAAATGTGTAAAATAAATGGTAATTGCCTATGCCCCTTTATGAACCAGTAAACTCAGCTTCTAGCTCTGATTGTCCTACTATTTAGCTGAATCTATCTCTACCTGTTTCCTCACTCATAAAAAAACAATATCCCTTCATGTTGTACTTACATAATATTCTAAGCTGACATACCTTCTGGAATATGGTAGAGTATAAACAAATACCCAAAGACGCAAATGTTGTAAAAGGCAAATGACATAAGTATACAAAGTGGTAGAGTTGTGATAATTTATATGGATTGACTGAGTGTGGAGCCAGATTTTCTGGATTCAAACCTTGGCCCAGTCACCTGTGATGAAGGGTTCTCTTTTTATCACTTTCTTCATCTGTAAATTGAAGATAATAATTTTACCTACTCTTAGGATGTGTTAAAGATAAAATGAACAAATTCAGGTAAAATGTTTAAAACATTACCAGCCAGGTAGTAGACACTCAGAAAGTGTCAGCCATTATTTTCCAATTATCTGTGACTTCATTGTGGCAGTAACTGTCAAGTTATCCATCCAGTAAAGACATCAGCTGTACACATCTTACAGCTGCCCAAGCCCTAAGACCTAAAATCCAGAATGTTCAGAGATAGACTTGTCTCTAAATCCTACCCAAAATATATGTAATATATATGGGCCAACTCTTAAGAACTTTCCAAACACTAAGGTATACCATCTGGTCCTCAAGATTGAGTACATTTTCATTTATTTGGAAACTTTGTGCATTTGCCTCAGTAACCACAGACAGTTCCAAGTTTACTATTTCCAGTGTAAGAGCCAATCTCCCCACAAGTAGGTGTCATATGAGGAGTTCCCCCAAACCTGTTTTCTAATAGATCCCTACTGAACTTCTCTGTCTCACTACCTTCCTGCCTGATAGGAAAGCCAGTTGTCAGAGCCACTGCAGTCCCCAAGACCTCCAGAGAATGAAAGGTTGAAAAGAGCTTTTTGTGTTTATCACCTCACAGAGTTACAGATAGGGTCACTGAGCAAACTTGTGCTTATTTACTTAGGATTATATCTTATGACAGTTTTTCAAATCCTGTGCAAAGGATATGATAGAGAATTAGATTTGGCAGGGAAGTAAAGAAGGGGGTAGGAAATGTACACAGAAAGTAAATGTGTTTTATTTTAGACATTAAAACTTGTAGTGTAGATGGAACTAGCAATCCTTATTGATCCTAAAGCCATTGACTCCTAGGAATGGGAGATTTTCACTATCTCTCAAAACAAAAGAAAATTTGAAAAGGTGATTTGAATGGAGGGTAGGAGCTAGGGGTAATTTTGAGAGGATGAAAGAGATTTGAGTCCTATTTAAAATGCTGGAAGAATGGACCTAGAAAGGAAAGGAAAAGAGTTCATCAAATGGATTCCTCTAAAAAAACTGATTCAAAGATGAGATACAAAGATGAGAAGTCACTATGTTGGCCTAATTCTGATTGTCTCCTATCCCAGCCACTCACCTACCAACAGATAAGGCAGTATTGTTTTGGTTTCCAGCAGTCAAAGTTGAATTTATGATGCTTGCAATGAATTCCAAGAGTATTTTTAGTATGTTTTTCTCTACACTACTCCATTGCTTTTATTTCTAATGTTACTTTTTAAATGACCTGCTTCAGTTGCTTCTGCAGATCACATACAATTCCCAATAACTAAATTTAACTTTTTCATCTGGTTCCAAGAATAAGCCAGTGCACAGCAAAGAGCAGATGCTACTCTTGAAAAGATGCACTCTCCCCACGGAGAAGTAGAGCATGAGCCTCCAATTCATCAGGCCAATGGGCCTCTCCAGGTACAGTTATTAGACCTAGATAGGAGACATGTGGCGTCTGCAAGGCCAAAACTTCTCAATCAGACTCTCATTTAAGAGTTACTCCTTTTGAATGCCTACATGCCAAGCAAATGAAAATGTCTAATTCTGTAATTTTTTTCTAACTTTGCTTATGTTCAACAGTGCTATCAGATCAATCACTTTCTCTTAACAGATTAGTCAGTTGTCTCTAGCAAGAAAAGAGTTCAATCCTACAGTCCAGTTCATTTTTCAAGTCAGTCTAAAAGAAATTAAGTCAATTTGATCAAAAAAACATTCTGCCAGTCAATTCAATCAAGCAATTGCTTCAGTCAAATAGATAACTCAAGTAGATAACTTCAACAAGTCAGTTCTACCTCACAACTAATTAAGTTAGCATAACCATTTATCAATTCTGTCAATCAATCAATCAATTCATTCAGCCTATCAAACAATCAGACTTAACAGATTCTATTCAACCTATTGGATGAGCTGACAAGAATAGATCTAAATGGTTGGGGGGCATGGATGGGGCACAGAATTCCTAAAAGATTCCTACATCTAAAGTAAGAGGTTGCTCCCTTTCTGGGTATATATTGAATGTGCATAGCCAAAGCAAACTCTTAGAAACCCTGAACAAAGGGGTAATTTGTGGGAAAATAAAATTCAAACAATAGCTTGCTGTTAACATGATATACTCAAGATAGACTATGGGGATATTTTTAGACATATCATTCACACCTTAAAATGTTGGTTTAGAGTTTTCAGTTCCACTGTGAGAAAGAGTTTTATTAGTTTTACCCTTAATAGACCATTCTATAAATGATTATCAGCACCATCAGTAGCATCAAAATGCATTTAGTAAGAAAGTTATCACACCGAAGTATTGGACAAAAATTGACACAAGCTTAGGCCTGCATACCGGTAGCTTATATTTTAAAGCCAAGTGAAATATGTATTTATCAGAAATACGTAACAACCAGATTAAAACATTAAATCCATGGTGTGAAAATGCATTAAGATATATGCACCCAGGACAAAGGTAAATATACCCTAGGAGTAAAGACAGGACCAGCAGGAAAGTTTTTCTATTCAAATAATCTGATGTTAAGAAAGACTTCATCTCTCCTCTTACTAACTCCAGAAGGCTTCATAAAGCTAGAAATTCATCTTGACTTAATCAGATCCTCTTATCCACTAACTTCTCCTTCCTTCCACCATATATATACCACATGTCCATATGGTACAGATACTAGAAAATTTCTAAATCCTCTACAGTACAATTTTTCATTTCCTCTTGCCCCACCCCAACCCCAGCATATAATGATTTCCAGTTAAGATTTAAATTATAAGATTTCACACTAAAAGCCTTCATTTCAGGACACATATGGTAACCAAAAATATGTTCTTTAATAGCAGGTGAGGAAATCTCAGTAACTCTAGAGTTCTTTTCAAATACTTAAAAGAGAAAAATGACATATTCTTAAGGACTCAGAAATTAGGACTTTGGAGTCTTCCTTGCACAATTATCTTTTAATTTCTTATTCTAAACCAGAATAATAGAAGAGGAAAAACATAGTAGTTCAACATGTATTAAGCTTCTGCTAGAACAGTCTCTAAGCTTTTTGAGGCTAGGAATTATGTATTTTTATTTTAAGGTCCCCATAACCAGAGGTTTCATACACAATATACATTTAATGTATATTTGACTGCTAAATGAATTAATGAAAGGCACTTTGTAGCCCACCAAGATGACTAAGACATGGTTCTTGTCTTCAAAGAGCTCATAATATAATAAGAATCAGTTGTATAGATGGTTTACTGAATTACAAAATAAGTATTATAGTGGAAGTACAGAATAAGGACTATGGGAATAGCAAGAGAGCAGTTAATTTTGCCTGGGGGTATCTGGGAAAGCCTGCTGGAAGAGGCAGCACTTTAGCCAAGTATCAATTCAGATTTTTATGTAGCCATATTGACACCAGGAACTTTTTGACCTGGCTACTTCAACCCAGCCATTTCGATGTGGCTTGAAACAACAAACCACTACACTTTCCGCTGTTTTATAAACTACTAAGTAATGTGTAAAGCAGATGACCTTACCCCATTCCTGGCACTCGCCCTTATGCTAGCCTCTACCCCTGGGAAGAGTGATGTTCAAGGATATAGTGGGAATTTGGCATATTTATGTTTTCATGTACCAAGCATAGTATGTTCACCACTCTTGGTCATCTCATAAAGGGCCAATACTCATAATTGATAAACTATCTTCCCACTCTCTAAGAATTTACTAGTGTCTTGACAGACATCTCAAATATCTTGATTTTCCCTAAAAGTCAGAGACATTGGAGAGAGAAAGTGTTTGAACCACATTATGATCTCTAATTCTTAGATCCACGATATACAGGGAATATTCAATTGAATTTCTGACAGTAATCACAGGTATCAGTAAAATACATATATTTAATATCATAATGTTATTTTAACTGAGAGTTTTTAAAACATGATTGATACCTCCTTAGAAGTTAATCTGGCTGGCTCTAACAGATATATTTTTTTAATTCTTTTTTTCTAACCATAAAAGTAGCACAAGAACAGACTCATAGATCAATGGAACAAAATAGAGAGCCCAGATATAAACCCACACATATACAGTCAATAATATATGATAAAGGAACCATGAATATACAATGGGGAAAAGACAGTCTCTTCAATAACTGGTGTTGGAAAAACTGGACAGCTACCTGCAAGAGAATGAAACTGGATTACTGTCTAACTCCATACACAAAAGTAAACTCAAAATGGATCAAAGACTTAAATGTAAGACATGAAACCATAAAACTCTTAGAAGAATACATAGGCAAAAATCTCTTGAACATAAGCATTATCAATTTTTTTCTGGACACATCTCCCCAGGCAAGGGAAACAAATCAAAAATGAACAAATGGGACTACATCAAACTAAAAAGCTTCTGTGCAGCAAAGGACACCATCATCAGAACAAAAAGGCAATCTACAGTATGGTAGAATATATTTGTAAATGATTTATCCAATAACGGTTTAACATCCAAAATATATAAAGAGTTCATATGCCTCAACACCAAAAATATAAATAACCTCATTAAAAATGGGTGGAGGACATGAACAGACATTTTTCCATAGAAGAAATACACATGAAAACATGTTCAACATCGCTGATCACCAGGGAAATGCAAATCAGAACCATAATGAGATATCACCTCACTCCATCAGAATGGCCACTCTCCAAAAACAAGAGATAACAAGTGTTGGTGAGGATGTGGAGAGAAAAGAACCCTCCTACACTGTTGGTGCGAATGCAAATTGGTGCAGCCCTGTAGGAAGCAGTATGGAGATTCCTCAAAAAACTAAAAATGGAAATACCATACAACCCAGTAATTACACTTCTAGGAATATACCCTAAGAAAACAAAATCCCTGATATGAAAAGATATATGCACCCCTATGTTTATTGCTGCATCATTTTCAGCAGCCAAGATATGGAAGTGACCAAAGTGTCCATCAATAGATGAATGGCTAAAGAAGATGTGGTACACACATGTGATAGAAAATTATTCAGCCATTAAAAAAGGAAGAAATCCTGCCATTTGTGATAACATGAATGGACCTAGAGGGTATTATGCTAAGTGAAATAAGCCAGGTGGAGAAAGACAAATACCATATGATTTCACTTATTTGTAGAATATAAAAAGGAAACAAAACAAAATGAACAAAATAGCAGTAGAGCCATAGACACTGAGAAGTGACTAGTGGTTACCATGAGTGAGGGGGATAAAGGGGCACAAAATTCTCCATCATAATATAAGTTGGTCACAGGAATTGCCGTACAGCATGGAAAATATAGCCAGTGATTCTGTAACATCTTCCTATGCTGACAGATAGTAACTGCACTAGTGGGAGTGAGGATTTAATAATATGGGTAACTGTTGAACCACTGTGTTGAACCACTTGAAACCAATAGAAGATTATATATCAATTATGCTTCAATTTAAAAAGTAAATAATTAAAATAAACATAAAGGTAATACACTCATCAAAATTTTTAAAATAAAAAATGTTTAAAAGAGAAAAGTGAAAGACCCTGATAACTAGGATTTGAGTTAGGTAGAGATGTGTACGCTACACATCAACTGATAAGTTTCAAAACAGTAATAACCATTTCTAATAGGAACAGTTTCTTAAAATGGCCAGGTCAAAATGTCCTGCATTAGATTTTGACTGTAGGAGATAGTAGCTGATTTGGAAAAGAAGGGCACCAGAATAAAAGATGCTGATTAGTTATTGATAACTAAAAACATTACCAGAGTAAGGAAAGCTATTGTCACCAAGTGAGACTCTACTAATGCCAACAGCTTACAAGAGATGCACTGTGACTTTATAAAATGGAGAAATGGGCATGTTTCAATACTTCATGGAGGTGAAAGATATTTTAAGCAACGAGGTGGGATGAAATTAAATAATGATATAAAAAACGGTAAAAGTTTTTAATTTGTATGTATGTATTTGATATATTTGTATTTCTGTAAACCTTATTCTATATTATGTACTATGGCATATCTAAGGAAAAATAAAATTAATATTTATGATTTTTGTCTAAAGAATAATGTATAAATGATCTCCACACTCTTATGTATGGTGAATACATAAGATTCCACTGTTCCCCTGTCACCCAATACCTACATACAAGAAAAAACTAAACAGGGGCCAAGCCTGTAAATCTAAATCTATGTAGCAGTAGTTCTTAACTTTTGGAGGGTTTCAGATCCTTAGAGAAGCTGATCAAACGTAAGGACTCCAGAAAAATGTACATACACAATTCTTTCTCATATTTCTCTGGGAATTCATAGACTTGAGGTTCCAGGTTTCCTTCTTGGTTTATTCTGGCCCTAAGCATAGTGCTTCCTTTCCTAATTAAAAATAGTGGGGTCGCCTTCCAGAAACATCTTCCTTGCTTTCTCTGTGCCTCAGGTACTATGCTGATACAGCTCAACTTCACTTGGGGTCCTTGGGAAACTGGCGTGTGGCTACAACTGGTAACCCTGTCTTGGAGGCCAATGTGTCAGCTCATGCATAACTTTAACATAGGAAAAATAACACAAGAGAAACACCCCAGACCTTTTTTACCCAGTACATTGACAGGCATGCAAAACCCGACTGAAGATGTTATTTTTCTTTTGCCTTCTTTCTACATTAATTTTTCTTCCTGATTTCAATTAGCCAAATTTGAATGGAGACATTACAGACAGTTCAACCCCACCTCAGAGCTGTGCAGACAGCTCTTGCTGCCAAGCTGTCTATCACCAAGACAACTAGGCCAATGTGCTTTGCTCTGGGTAAATACCTCATCGGGGCCAGTTGCAGAAGGAGTCTCTTTGCAGTGACCTCCCATCAAATCAAAATCCTTACTCTTAGCAATCCAAATTATTTTTGAAAGTACATAGGGTTTAAATAATAGTTGATATTTTAAAATAATTCTTTATGCTGACTAACAGGAGGCTTATTTCCAGAAAGTCTCATATGAATGCAGGTTGATACAAGGGATCTAGAAAAGCTCTCTCCTCCCCAGAAAGTTCCTCTACTTGTGAATTATTATTTTTTTCCTTTTCATTAATCATAACTTTCTTTCAACACCTTCTTCTAAGCCACAAATTCCCTGAAGTGGTCATCAGTAATATAGCAATGTTCTGTTTCTAGACTCTTCCCTCTAAAACATTTTAAGTAAGAAGAGATAACAAAAGGTGAGATGATTGGCGTTCTTACCTCAAATTAAAAATGGAGGAGATGGGTGAACTCTTTGGACACAGGGGCAGTCAACAAAGTGATTTTTTTTTAAGTTCAGTACATGTCAACGAGTCAAAAACAGAAAAACAATACTTCCAGCAGATTCAAAGGAAGTTTCAAAAAATCTCATCCAAAAAAAAAGTATAGGTGTTTGGTCTTCAGGGACGTAGCAGAGGTGCCACATCATTGTACTCCTCCCATCCAGGCTCCACTACTGCTGATCTCCCTCCGGAGCTTTCTGAGCAGCCCTTCACAGCTTTATTGTGTGTTGGTCTCCTTGGTGGCAGGTGTCTGCTAATCAAAGGCTTAAGAAGGTGTGGGGTTTAGGAGTCAGCCCTAACTGGAAGGAAAACTTTCCATTCAGCCTTGGGCAACAATACTGAAGGGTTTTTTGAATGTTGTAATCAACTCTGTGCCAAGTGGGGCCCAATCTCCCCCTACACAGCTCCAGGAATCCAAAGAAAGAAGTGTTTTCAATTCTCTTCAGAACGTCTGATCTCCCACACTGCAGACCAAATAAAAACAGTCTGGGCCAATTGGGCCTCCTCCTACCCCATCTACTGTGGAATCCGCCTGGGAGAAACTCAGGAAAGTTGGCTTCAGGCCAGCACTGGCCTTCTGTAGAGGCAGAAAATTTCCCTCACCTTCCCACCATAGACTGTCCTGGGAGTCCACCACAGGCAGAGCCCTACCTTAGATACCCATAGAGAGAGGTGGCTGTGGGGGTCAAAGCAGGACCTAAGATGATGTAGCTGGCATATCAAGACCTAAAACGTTCTAACACCTGAGTTTGTATATTCTGTATGTTTACTATTTTGTTATATTTTCTCTTATTAAGTAGACTGGGAGGAAAAGTGGAAAGAGTTCACTGTAAGTTAAAATGTCTAGGGTTTAAATCTTAGTACCAATGCTTATTAACTGTAACATTAGACAACTTATTTTACCAACTAAGTTTCTCATCCCAGTTCTCTCACTGACTAGCTCTGTGATCTTGGTCAAATCCCTACCCCAACCTTGGTGTCCCCATCATAAAAATGAAGAGGTTGCACTAGAAGATCTCTAAGGGCCTTTTTCAAGTCTAATAGTTTAAGTCACTTCTGGGATCCTGAATTTAGAAAACACCCAAGTGGAATTAGACACTTAGAAGCTATTGTCTGCCACTTCCCCAACTTCTACCAACCTCCCCAAGCCATTTCTCTTGGGGTGCTGTCTCGGCCTAGGAAGGGGAAGGAGGCAATGCAAGGAGAAGTCCACAACAGAAGTCCACATGGCCATTCTCAAAGTAAGAGCAACTTGAAACTGCAGATTTCAGGGCCAGAAATACCAGTTTATGAGCTGATAATAAGGTAATAGAAAATTTTCCTCAAGAATTTTACCAGCAAACTCGTCAGGGGCCTAAAGGGTATCCTGGAGAACACGGCTCAAAACCACTATAGTCAAGGATCAGGCTGGGGCTACAACTAATGCCTACCAATAGTGTTAAGGAAAGAGCAAGTGGTCCAGTGGACAGGGAATCAGGGAACATGAAGCTGGGAAAGTTCTTGGGGACAGAATTATAGAAGGAAATACCTATAAGAATCCAACAGAAGGACACAAGAACAGAAAGCCCTTTCATGTTGTAAGGGTAATCATCTGTGTGCCAGAGGAGATGATGCCAAAGGCCTAGATAACCCACAGAGAAATACTGGAATGCGGACTCTTGGAAACTAAAACTCCTTCAAGGACCTAAATGAATAAAAGGTTAAATGGCTAATCATGAAATTTCAGATACTGTCATAGTTTGTTAGGGAAAAGAGTTGGGAGATGGAATGGGATAATGATGTTGTAAAGAATCCCATGTAACTTTCTTGTCCTTAAAACAGAGAAGTCATCACTGGAAGCTGTTGGGGTAGGAATATGAGGGAAAATATAATGGAATTATAAGCAATCTGATGATTACAGTAGAAATACAGGCCATTTCCATACTCAAGATATTTTAGTCTGAATTTATTAAAATAAAGCTAAATAAATAAATCTAAAAACTAAAAAGAACAAGTCTAAACTCAAACTTTTTTGTGTTCATGATGCTAAATAAACAGATTTCAGTGAATTCTCAATTTTTAACTAGTTAGTTGGCATTGTATAGATGCAAGCAGCATCTAATATGCTTTCAATTGTATCTTCACTCCCTAGGGGTCTGAAATCTCAGCCAACTTTGCAATTTAATACAAAACCCAAAGCAGTTCTGATTCCAAGTAACCCGTTACCCTCTGTTAGCAAAACATCACTCGTGGCTTGAAAAATACCATTTTTAATAACCCCTTTTCAGTTTCCTGGCAGGTCCCCAACTTTACTTCAAAGTTGATTTTCCCCAGTTAGAGTACAGCTGGAAGAATCCAGAAGTGCACTCTGCCACACTCCCACTACCCCAGGCTGTAAAGGCTCAGCTCTAGGGCTATAAGAAGGCTGGGGTGGGAATGTGGGCAGGGGGAGGGGCAGGCTGTGGATTACAGGGAAAGAGCCTCAGCTCAGGCCTTCCCAGAGACAAAACAATGCATCACCTTCAACAGCGAACAACTAGAGAAATTGAATCCAAATTGAATTTTGGATTATATCAATTTGGCTTATTTTAAAATAAATTTGATAAAAAGAAACCACTGTAATTTGGGCTGCCTCTTGAAAACCATGTTTATTTTTTCAGTGACCCACTCTTCAGATGTCACATAAACAGATGCCAAGAAAACAATCTATGAAGAGAGACACTAGAGGCAGGAGTGGAGGCAAGGAAACAGAACTTCACCTTTGGAGACCTAGGGTCTCTTAAGACAAGTGCAGACTGAACTTGCCTTAAATTCCAAGACAGTAGCCTTGAAGTCCTGAATTTACTCTTGTATTTTTTGCCCAGGACTAATGAAGTTGGGGTTGCCAGTAAAATGACCACTTTGCTCAAAATGTTGCATTTAAAATCCAAGCCTTCTTAAAACAGCAGAGTAGGATTTTGGCCAGAAAGTGCTTTCTAGTACAAACACTAGTGTACTTTTACAAGGCAGGTAAAGCCCAAAATTATGTTGCTAATTAATTTTATATTTCCTTCAGCTACCTAGAACCAACTGCAGCCCAACATTCCCCAATTGATATTTGCCAAGAATCCAGATAATGCCATTTATGGACCATGCCAATACCTGAAGTCATATTTTCTGTCTAAAGGAGAAAAAACAAATAGGGAAGAATTAATGGAAAGTACATATTAGGTGATAGGAGCAGAAAGGAGAGGAAGGAGACAAAAGGTAAAAGTCTTTATGTAGCAACCAACCCCAAGCAGATATATGAAAGGAGGGTCTAGAGGCTTTGATTTTGTATTATTTTGGGGTAAAAGTACAGCAAAACGGCAAAATACCATTATTGTAGGGAATGTTAGAAAAGCAACAATTTGATCTCAAAGACATAACCTTTCCCCTCCAAAAAATGTAAAGAATATGAAGACGGAAAGGCCTGATGCTTTGCATCATGGCTGGTACAAATGTTCTGTTACGTGCATGCCAGGGATGTGAATTGCTTGCTACTTGATTTTGGGTTCCGTAATTTTAAGTTTTTTTTTATTTCACCACAAACTCAGATTCCAAGGACTAAAAAGAACCTTTACTAGTTACCTCTACAAGTCAGTTTCCTGAATATTGAAGCTAGAAAAGGGCCTTGGATCTCATCTAATCTAATTGTCCACATTACAGAGATAAGGAAACTGAGAAAAATGGAGAAGAAACTTGGCCAAATGTCAAATAGTACATAATTGGAAGAGATAAGACTAGAACTCAGATCTAGCAGGGTGGTTCCTAAGTATCATTTCATAATGAACGTTTCACTGGTCCAAGGGAAAAATGAGAAAAATAAGAATTATATAGTGATTGTTTTATAAAGTTAAAAATTTTAAACTATTTTTAATTTTGAAATTATATCCATCCTACCTTTTTGATGTTGAAATAAGTCTTCTTTTATGAAATCATGGTACTCATAGAGACTAATTGTTATTTTATGATGTCCTTAATTAGCAAATAATTAATTGTCAGTCCTATGTGAAACTCAACATTTTTTTGAAAATATTTGATGTGTGAAAACCTTAGTTTTTCAACCGCTAGTCTAGTCCAATCCCCTGGTGTCAGGCAGTATATCACCATGAAATCCAAGGTCTCTTCTGACCTTAAGAGGTTTCGTACCCATTGAATATGTCACTTAAGTTTCACACAGTGAACAAAGTGTCAGAGACTTGTTTGGCTCAGATATGGGGTGGGAGACAAACTAGAAAAGGAAAGAAGCACATGGAAGAACATGGAGAAAAAACTGGTTTATAATCAATGCCTCATCCTGTTTTTTGTTATGATACCTTCAAGTTACCATAATACATTGATTTAATAGGCAAAAGCTCTTCCACTATATATTTATATTTTTCATTTGTGGCTTAATTCAAATTTTCATGAGGAAAAAGGCACAGGAACTCAATTTCTGTGAGGGAGGCACATTCGTATAGAAGAAGCTGAGAGGTTAGATGACTTGCCCAAGACAACCTGGTTCTTACAGGGTTGAGGCAGGAATACATCATAGATCTTTATTCTAGTTCTCATAATTCTTCCTCAAGTCAACATTTCTATCCTGTGTACATCTTACCTCAGTTTCTGGGTATGACACATCAGCTGGCCAATGACACTGTAGTATGCATCATCAGTCCCCAAAGTGCCCAGCATCACCAGTCTAGGTGCCAGGCCCAAGTAGTACCAGGCTCCAGGACCCAAAAAGGTTATAAGGTTACTGGGTATATAGAAGCCTCTGGTTCCTAACTACTCACTAATGTGATTTGTGAGGATAAGTTCCCCCAATAGGCTTATTGCTGCAGCCACTTGTTGCTATTACATCTAGCCAGATGAAGGCCAGGGTATACCAGTGTATCAAAATGCATGAGCAAGTCTCATCATCACCATTCTTACCAAATTTTCAATGATCCTCGAGATGACTTGAGTTATGGATTATCTAAGTTAAATGTTTCATCCTAACAATCACCTTCCATCACTCAATCAAGATCTGATCTGATCATCCAAAAAGATTTTAACATCAAGCTAAGCCAAACAGAATTTTCAAGATAGAGCAAATAATACTAAACAAAATACCACAAAATATACTCTAAAGCCAAACTCAAATGCCTTTTAGATTCCTGCTACTTGGAACTATCACTGTGTATGATTGCTGCCAGTTGGGATATTAGCTGTTTGGGATAATCCCCAATTCTGTACCCCTTTACATGGGCAGGAATCAAATGTTTTTAAAACCAGACTGTCTTCTGTCCCCTGGTTAGGTTGGTGGTTAACAACTTACAGGGCTCTGAGTCAGCACAGCACTAGGAGGAACTACATAGTAGTTACTTACCTGTGGCCCAGCCAGCAACTGCCTTCATTCATAATAAATAACCTTTGAAAAAGAACCAGCAACTCTATCTGGACAGGCACATCCCACTACAGATATCAGATCTGGCCCATCAATAAATGTTTGTCTCTTAGACCCTGGTAAAATAAAACGGGGCTCAGATGCACTTGGTAAAACAGTCAGCTTTCTAGACTCACATGGGAAAAAAATTTAATATGGTAAAGAGCCACTTTAAATCCCTGTCTACCTGTGTTAAAATAACATGCCCTTTTCATTCCTTCCAACTGCTCCCAAGGCACACTGTGGGCAGCCCCAATTTGTGACACCTACCCATAGAAAGCAAATCATGCATTATCCCTCCCAAACTTTAATTTTTATAGTTATTGGAGTTTTCTCCTTCCCTTAAGTTTTTTCTTTTTGCTTTGTCTTCCTTTCTTTTGTGCTTTGTCCTTTTGGACTATTTCTTTTTATCCTTCTTAGTGTTTGAGTATTTTCTTGGTTGTTTTTGTTGTTGCTGCTACTAATGTTGTTTTTCCTTCTTTTACCCATTGCTTTTCCTTTGTTGTTGTTGTGTTTTGGGGCAATTTCCTTTTCTGTTTTGGGGGATTTGTTTTATTTTTATGTGTTTTTATATTTTTGTTTTCTTTTTTATTTGTTTTATGTTTTATGGGGTTGCACTGTGGTTTATTTGCTTCTTTTCTGTTTGGAGTTTAAACTTTTTCTTTTCTTTTCTACTTTTTCTCACTTTTCTTCTTTTTATATTTTATTTTCTTGTTTTTTTTTTCTTTTTGTATTTTTCTTTCTTTGGGTTTTGGGCTTTATTTTTGGGTGTTTTGGGAGGGGGGGTGGATTTTTTAGAATTTAAGGCAAGTTTTCCCAAATTGGTAAGGAAGAAGTAAAACTGTCACTATTTGTAGATGACATGATACTATATATAGAAAACCCTAAACACGCAACCAAAAAGCTATTGGATTCAGCAAAGTCACAGGATACAAAATCAATATACAAAAATCTGTTGAGTTACTACATACTAACAATGAACTAGCAAAAAGACAAATCAAGAAAACAATTCCATTTACAACTACATCAAAAAAGAATAAAATACTTAGGAATAAACCTAACCAGAGAGGTGAAAGACCAGTACTCTGAAAAGACACTGATGAAATAAACTGAAGAAATACAAATCAATGGAAATCTCCCCCACGCTCAAGGATATGAAGAATTACTGTTGTCAAAATAGCTTTCCTGCCCAAAGCAATTTACTGACTCAATGTAATCCCCATCAAAATACCAGTAGTATTTTTCAGTGAACTAGAGCAAATAATCCTAACATTTATTTTTTAACCATAAAAGACTCTGAATAGCCAAAGAAATATTGAGAATGAAGAACAAAACTGGGAGTTTCACACTTCCTGACTGCAAGCTATCCTATAAAGCTACACTGTTCAAAAAAGTATGGCACTGGCACAGGAACAGACCCATCCATCAACAGAATTGAATAGAGAGCCCAGAAATAAACCCACATTTATATGGTCAATTACTACATGACAAAGGAGCCATGAATATACAATCTGGAAAAATGCCACTTTTGATGGGTATTGCACTGAATCTGGAAAATATGTCTGGGGAAAAGGCAGTTTTGCCATACATGGTGTTGGGAAAGCTACATGCAACAGAATGAAACTGGATTATTGTCTAACTCTATATGCAAAAGTAAAGTCAAACTGGATTAAAAACCTAAATATAGGACATGAAACCATAAAACTCTTAGAAGAACACATAGGCAAAAATCTCTTGAATATAAACATGAGTAACTTTTTCTTGAACACATCTCCTCAGGCAAGGGAAACAAAAGCAAAAATAAACAACTAGGACTACATCACACTAAAAATCTTCTGTATAACAAAGGAAATCATCAACAAAACAAAAAGGCAACCTACAGTATGGGAGAACATTTTCATCAATAATTTATCCAATAAGGGGTTAACATCTTAAATACATAAAGAACTCATATGACTCAACACAAAAAAATGAAATAACCTAATTAAAAAATGGGCTGAGGACCTGAAAACACATTTTTCCAAAGAATATATGCAGATAGCCAACATGCACATGAAAATTGATACACATCACTAATCATCAGTGGAATGCAAGTCAAAACCACACTGAGATATCATCTCACACCAGTCAGAATGGCCACTATCCAAAAGACAAGAGATAACAAGTGTTGTTGAGGCTGTGGAGGGAAGAGAACCCTCCTATGCTATTGGCTGGAATGTAAATTGGTACAGTCACTGTGGAAATCAATATAAAAGTTCCTCAAAAAACTGAAAATAGAAATACCATATGACCCAGTAATTCCACTTCTAGGAATTTACCCAAAGAAAACAAAATCTGTGATTCAAAAAGTTATAAGCACCTCATATTTATTACTGCATTATTTACAATAACCAAGATATGGAAGCAACCTATGTGTCCATCATTAGATGAATGGATAAAGAAGAGGTGGTACATACATACAATGGAATATTATTCAACCATAAAAAAGAAAGAAATCCTGCGATTTGCAACATGGATGAATCTAGAGATTATTATGCTAAGTGAAATAAGTCAGGTGGAGAAAGACAAATACCATATGATTTCACTTACATGTGGAATCTAAAAACAAAACAAAACAGCAGTAGACTCATAGACACTGAGACATGACTGGTGGTTACCAGTAGCAAGGCTTTGGGATGGGTGGGAGAAATAGATGAAGGGGATAAAGAGGCTCAAAATCTCAATCATAATATAAATTAGTTATGGGGATGAAAGTACAACATAGAGAATATAGTCAATAGTTCTGTAACATTTTTTATGTCAACAGATGGTTACTACATTAGTTGGGGTGAGCATCTAATAATGTATAACTGTTGAATCATTATGTTGGATGCTTGAAATCAATATAATATTGTATATTGACTCTACTTCAATAAAAAAACAAAGGGGAGAAAAATAGTTTTCTCTTTCTCTTATATTAATCTTTTTAATCTTTCTTATCTTTTTTATTCATTTTTTATTGAAGAAGAGTTGATATACAATATTATATTGGTTTCAAGTATACAACATAGTGATTCAACAGTTTTCTTTATCTACATTATTAGATGATCACCCCAACTAGTGTGGTTACTATCTGTCAACATAAAAAGATGCTACAGAGTTACTGACTATATTCTCTATGCTGTACTTTCATCCCTGTAACTAATTTATATTATGATTAGATTTTGTGCCTCTATCCCCTTCACCTATTTCACCTACCCACACTAACTCCTCCCCCATGGTAACCACTAGTCACAATTTAATGTCTATGAGTCTATTGCTGTTTTGTTCTTTTTTTTTAGATTCCACTTCTAAGTGAAATCATCTTATCTCCTCATTCTTACTTAAGTGCATTATTTTTTCACTTTTTTACCTCTTGTCTTCCTTTAACTGTCTAGTAATATTTTTACTTTACATAATCATTTTAGATTTACAGAAAACTTGCAAAGATAGTACAGAGGTTTCCTATATACTCAACACCCAGTTTTCCCTATATTAACATTCTACTTTAGTATTGTACATTTCTTATGATTAATGAACAAATTCTATTAGTTTACTGGTAGCTACAGCCCATACTTTATTCAGATTTCTTAGTTTTTACCTAAGGTCCTTTTTCTGTTCCAGCATGCCACCGAGGATACCACATTACATTTAGTTGTCATGTCTTCTTAGACTTCTCTTGGCTCTGACAGTTTCTCAGATTTTCCTTGTTGATGACCTTGATGGATTTGAGATACTAGTCAAGTATTTCACAGAATTGTACTCAACTGGGATTTTTCCAAAGGTTTTCTCATGATTAAGCTGGAGTAAAGTGTTTTTGAGAGGAAAGCCAGAGAGGTAAAATGCTCTTCTCATAACATCAAAAAAGGGTATATACTGTCAACATAACATCACTATTGTTAACCTTGATCACCTGGCCTAGGTGCATCCACCAAGCTTTTGCACTATAAAGTTACTTTTTCCTTCCTGCTATACTGTACTTTTTGGAATCAGGTCATTAAGGTCAGTCTACATTTAGAAAAGGAGAGAACTTCCCAGGTAGGGGGGCAGGTATCCAAATAAATTATTGGAATTCAGTATCACATTATTTATTGTCTTGCTCCAACTGTTTCAACTTTGGCCATTGGAAGTCCTTTCAGGCTTGCCATTGTGTTACCTTTACATGCCCTTTCTTTTTATTTTTTCACTTGTTTAATTTCTTTAAATTTTTTCCTCCCCTTCTTTCTTTTACATTTGCTTCATTTTCTTTTTCATTTCTATTTTCTTCTACTCCTATTTTTCCTCCCCTCCTTTCTCTCTTCCATTAACTTTTAATATTTTCTCCTTTCTTTTCCACTGATGTTTTTAAAATAATTTTCCCTTTTTCCAAAATTCTTTTTATCTTTTTCCTTTTTACATAACATTTTCTTTATTAAAAATTTAAAATATATTCTACCTGATGACTTCATTGTAACTAGTAAAACAACATAAGGATGCAAAAAGAAAAAATATACCCTCATTTCCACCTGCTCAGCTTCATCACCAATATTCTTGGTCATCTACTAGATTTCATAGCACCCCTGTAAAGCTCTGTGTTCCCTCACAGGAATGACAAAAGGACGCTGTGTGGTGACTCCTGAGAGTCTGCTAGCTTCCTTGATAACTCTACACCTTCAAAAGTCATAGTCATTAAACTGAAGATTGGCTGGAATGCCAAGTGAATAATCAGACATTTAATGTCTTTATTACCTAGAAACACCCGCATTAAAATCACTTTGGCTGGCCATGACTAGAAGAGAAATATTCTAAACAGTTCTTCTCTAGGACCTTCTAGCTCCTAGCACCAGGACAGTGTGTGTATGGGTATGCATGCATTCCCAAACTCTCTGCCCCCAAACTTGGGAATCTATTGGGAACCAGGAGAAAGAAATGAGTGAGAGTCTAGGGAAGTTGGGGAGAAAGGTTTATCAGAAATGAGATATTCATGTAGATAGAAGGCAACAGGAAGACACTGGAAGCTTCACAACTCGGCACCAAGAACAGAGATGGCCTATGTGAAGGCTCCATTCTGCCTACTCTCATCTTAACTGTTTGCTCTCTGTCCAGGTATGTTACATGGGAAGTTGACATTCCAAGCCTAACCTCATGTATAGCCAGGCTGGCAGGTAAAGCTGAGCCCCCAGATTCCTTTGCTTTTTTGCACTCCAGTTTCCCTGGGTGAAAACAGAAGTAACAATCCTAGAGCCTTTCCTGCAAGTCCTGACAAGTTTAACACTTAAAAGCTTATTTCAGGTATAATCCTGCTTGGGAGCTAGAGGTGAAGGAGAGAAGAATGGAATGAATTAGATGATCTCTGGAGCCCCTTTAGATGGTGTGTTTCAGTCATCTGAGGGTTTTTGCAGTTGCTGTTAGTTGCAATTGACACCAGGGGCCAAACAGACTGTGTGAACTAAGAAAAAGCTGGATTACCTTTGGAACTGAAGAGAGAAAAACAACATTCTAGGTCCTACCAGAACCTTCTACTGCTCCCTTTCATTATCATGTCATCTATTTAGAATAAAAGCCAGCGGTAATTGTATTTAAAAACATGTCCCATTCATCCAAGCAAGGTATCCCTTCCAATCTAGCCTGATTTGGAATGGTGTTTCAGATCTAGGGCTCTGGACCGGAGCAGTTTGGTGACTGATAGAGATCCACTCCACAGTGTCAGAAAGGTGCCCTTCCTGTGTTTTGTTAGCCACTAAGTATCAGCCAGGGTCTGATACTAGCAGTGGGACTTGAGATTGTGACTTTATCTTCCTTAAATATGGTATTAATTTTCACCAGGAAAAGAAAAACAAATAAACTAGTTAATGGAAGTCAGGCACTTAAGGTAACAAGAGGGACAGAGTTTTGCCTTAGGGTAAGGCATAAGGGTTTGATTTTCCCAGAATTCTCAACCTGATTCTGAGGTCAGCAGCAACTAGTTTGGGAGGGGCTGTACAAAGGCATGAGGTTAAACCTTCAACCTGGGACCTGGAGCCAGAATAACCCACTCATTCAAGAACACAGTAGCTTTAAACAGTCCGTATGTTGAAGGCCTTCTCAACAATGTGGCTATTATCTAGATAGTGACCAGACTGAGCAAGCCAGCTCTGGAAGGTAACCACTAAAGAGCAAAGGTAATATTGGGATGTGTGTATGGTGGGGGTGGATATCAAGGGAAGCTCCACAAGATTGATGGAATTTCTCTTTTCGTGGTCTTTTCCTTGCCTAAGGCAGGTAAAGAATCACTGTTTACAAGGGTAAATGGATGTGTGGGATACTAGAAAGGCCTCCACCCAAACATTAGCCTCTTTAGGACCAGACATTTCACTTTCAATGTTAACAATCAATTCCTTTGATTTAAGCAATGTGAATGCCCTTAGCTACCTATAGAAAAAGAAGTACATTCAATCCCTGACACCATAAATCCTAAGGAAAGTGGAGAAGTAGAGCCAAGAGGTAGGATTGTCCTTTGGAATGTGCTGCAAGTGAACCAAAGATTTGCAGAATAGGAATTGACCTGAGAGATCTTTTAATTCACCTTGATACTTAACTATAATAATCAATTCTCTCAGACTATTAGGAATGAAGGTGAGGACCTGGACTGGGAATAGAGAGAGGCTCTAGGTTGTATAGAAGGGTTGAATCAGGAAAACATTTTTTTCTTTGGTGGGGGCTGGTATATGACCTTGAAGGGAAGAGACAAGATAGCACTGAGAAAGATGAAGGGGCACAGGCAAAACTAGGCCAGTGTATGAGGGGCAAGAGTGTGTTGAGGTCTAACATTTAAAAAGAATTTGTAATTAATTCCAATGGTGTAGAAAACTCTTTTGAGTGGCCAGACATCTATATGATGGTTTTATTTAGTTTAGGTCTCTGAGGCTAATTGAAATAGAATGTTCCTGTTAAAGCAAATAGCCAGCAGACCTCAGACCTAGTTATAACCCTCTTCAAATAAAGTTATAGGTAGGAATGGTGACAAATGTTCACATTTTTCTCTATTTGGAATATAAAATATAGAATATAGAATTTTGATGTTTGTTATGGACCTATTTAGAATGCTACATGATACAATAAACCCTCTCAGGAAAAAATAGCAAATATTGTAGCTGCAAGCTCCCCTCCTGTTAGATATCCTTTCCCACCTTAGGTTCTGTCATTTATATAGGAGTGTTACAGTGTTACTTAGGGGAAAATGGAAATATAGGGAAATGGAATTTCAGAAGAGTATTCTCTTTTTACTATCTGTATTGGGTTTTGTTTCGTTTTTTTATGTTTTGAAGGGGTAATCCAGGCACATGATAAATATGCACACAGCAATGCATGCAAACAGTTAAACTCGCTATAGGAAAACACTGTTAAAAGTTCCTGTGTTACCTTCCAGAGATTATATATTTACAAGCATATATATGCATATTATTACAATTTTGGATGTTATAAAAAAAAACTGTATGAAGCCTTCTGTCCATCAGGTTTGCTTCAGAGCAACACCTGACTCCCACAACATGGTCTAAACCATGCGGCCAAAACAATCTCCACAGATCCAGCCAGGCAACAGTCTCCAACTTAATTTACATATTCAGTACCCAAGCTACCACATTAGGGGTGCAGTGGGGCTAAATCCTGGGAAAACAATGTGTTCTCTTAGGAAAATAGGGATTTTACTATTTAACTCACAAGATTGCTTTAAGTCCTGAAAAGACAACTGATATGCATAACGTGCCTGGCATAGAGCAAGTGCTGTTTGTGTTAGCTGCTATCATCATCATTTTTACTGTTTGCTCTTGTTACTAGGAAAGGATAGCTCAGGGCTTCTTGAAGTTATTCCGTTTTCTCTATGTTTTCCTCACAGGTACCTCCAAAGTCAGGAGCCTCTATCTGATACTACTCTTCCTCTGGGATGCCTCTCCAACCAGGATCTAAACTCTGGAGCTAACTGGTAACCCAGATTGAACCTCAAAAGCTCTCCTAGACACAAGGAAAACTTAGTCTCCTTTCATAGCATCAATGAGATAAGCTATTTCATATGTTATTACTCACTACTGGTCTTGTAAAAACCATGGAAATGCATGGACAGACGAGCAACTCACCATACTTTCTGGGGAATTGCTCACCCCAGAGTATCTTTCCATCTCCTTTCTGTGATTCAGTCTTCTTCATCCTTACACCTCTCACTGCTTCTGAGGAGTTGCATGTTACCAGCTAATCACAGACACTGTACGGCCTTACCCTGCTAGTGAGCCCTTCAGGAAGTTGGTGCTGTTGGAACAGGCTGGACACCACAGTCACAGGTCAAACATCTTCCTCAGCCTGAGTCTGCCATCTCATTCCCTTAAAAGCCCTTCCTGGAGAGGAAGCCAAGCCCATAGACCAGCACATATTTTCTCATCTACTTCTTTGTCTGGCGAGGTAGTTGAATGACAACTGAGACACTAGCTTTCTCCTACCAATCAGTCTCATCACTGAACATTTACCTACTTCCTGGTTTCTCCCAAATATAAATTCAATGTTTGGCTGCTGATGTAAGTCTCTGTGCCATCATAGAGGGGCTTTAACATCCATGAAGATAAACCACAAAGCACCACTTTCTTGGGTCAACTCCAGTGACCTTTCCCTGAATTTCTGTTGTCCACAACCATGGCCACACCCAGGGTCTTTTCATCACTCAGAACTCCTCCACCTCTAAAATCTTAAATTTGTGTATCTCATTTTCTGACTATTTTTCTTCTGCACTAAGGGTTTTTACTTCCTCATTCTTATACCCCTATCCTTTGGTCTCCTGTTTTCTCCCAATTAATAAGTCCTCTCCAGCCTAATTTTCTTCCCCAACTGGCCTGGGCTCTATAATCCATTATTTCAACTACTATCTTTTCTGTACTCTTAGCTTACCACATTTTGACCTGATACCACCTGAAAACTCATGTTTTCCTGTTTCAGCAAAATTCTCAGTGCCACAGAACAATTTTCTAAGAATTCCTGGCCAGCTTTATCTCTGATTACTGCCTATACCCTCAGAGGTCTCTTTCGATCAGTCACTGCCCTCATTTCTGAAACTTCACCCCTTCCCTCTCTGATGGTTCTTTCTCCTCCATATGACAATATGTTAATATCCCTCATAATTTGAGAAACAGTTCCTCAATCCTGCCAGTCTCTGCTGTCCTCTCTCTCCTTCTCTTCCTAACCAAACTTCTTGAAAGAACAGTCTATATTCACTGTCTCCACTTCTTCTCATAGTCACCCCTTAACATACTGAAATCGGGTTCTGTTTCTGAGGTAGGTCACCGTCTATGCTTGTTTGTACCTCTATTATAAAGCTTATCACTCCATTGTAACCACCACTAAACCTAATCACCTCAAAAAGGATAACCTTGTCTAACTCATCTATGTGGTCCCAGAACCTAGCACAGTGCTTAATTGATAGGAGGTGCTCAATAAACGAATTATGTTACAAACACTTACTGAACACCTACTAGGAACCAAGCACTGTAGCGGCTCTGTTAGAATCCACAATATTTGAACTCCTGTAATCCATCAGCAAAGCTATATTCAATCACCTTTATTCTCACAGAAACTTTCTCCCCTTCATGAATGTCAATCAGTACATTTAATTAAGCCACACAACCCCTGCCCTGTGCTGTGCCCTACTCATAGTTACCATTTAACATTTGTTGAATGAATGCTGGTAGATCTCAGCAGACCCAAAAGCTGCTCTTGTAAATGACCACAGAGGGCCCTGTCCTGGGATCTGATTCCTTACAGAGGTCTTTCTGGTTTTGAAGAGCCATTTCTAAACAGTTCCCTAGAAACACATTCATTTACAACTCTATCTCAATACTGCTGATAGTTCTGGTAAGCTACTGGCCTGTTTACAGCCCCTACCTTTCCTTTATGTCAGCTTCTCTCCCTCCTCTCCAGTCTTCTTCCCCTCACCTACAAACAGATGCAAAAGTCTCTCCTAGCCATAAACAAATACCTGAATTAGGGACCTCAAGATCCCACTTTACCTAATATCCTTCCTTTCTCCACCAATCTTTTGTAATAGTAATCTATACTTGCCAGTTTAAATTTCCTTTTCCCTACTGGCACCCATATCAAGTAGTCAGAAAGGATACGATATGTGTTATGTTGGTCAGGGAAAAACTTCATGGACAAATAAGGACATAGGACAAAGGAGAAATCCTGAAATTAAAGTATTCAATGTATTGGGGGAGTATGGAGGTTTTTCTATTTTGATTTTAGTCTGTTTTATAATTTTCTTTCTAAAGCAGGCATGTGATACACAGTTCAAAAGGTACAAAGGATAAAAAATGAAAAGTGTTCTCACTCCCACCCAGCCCTCTCTGGAGGCAATCACTGTTAAAAAGCTTCTTGTGTATTACTCCAGAGCCAGCCCATGCATTTACAGATATTCACATAGATGGAGTCTCTACACAATGGTAGAGAACAATAGGAATTGCCATGAGAAGTGTAAACTGACAAGCACAGGAGGAGATGTTGAAGAATTTGGGAACATCAATTTTCCTCCAATATACTCCTCCTCCTCCTCACCTCCATTAATAGCCTTTCTATCCTCCCAAGTTGCTGAAACTCAAAACTTCTGAGCATCTCTCCTTGGTATTGGGTCTGCAGTTTAGAGGGCATTGCCATAGCCCTTATTTCATCTAACTTTGGTACACCCCTGTGAATGATACAGAGTCCAAATCCCTCTACCCTTGCTACTGCTACATTCCGTTTTATCTGCAAAACGTAAATTACATACATCCTCTTCTCACCATCTCCAGTATCCCACCTTCCTTCAGGCCCTCATTACTTCTCATCGGTAAAACTGGAATAATTGCTGGCTTCATGGGGTTGTTAAGTATATCCACTAAAACTACAATGAGCCATAATACCAAATCAAATTTTTGTTCTCAACAAATACTTGTTTCTTTCTCCTTCTCCTCCCCAAATCTCCCACCCTTAGTCCATTCTCCACATTACATACCTGACTCATTAAAATTATGTAGAATTCTTGCTTTTTTTTTCTGTGTTCATCCTTTATTGATCCCAAGATCAGGACATCAGAATATGAGAACTTACCTGGACTCTGAGGAAAAGCACTAGAAAATTCTAGGTACAGACATGCCAAAGGAAAATCACTCTTGGTCCCTCTCAAAGGCATTGTTTTTACAGTCTAGGGCAGTACAATTGATATTTAGAAGCTAAGAAGGTCAAGATCAGCCCTGCATTTTCCACCTAGAAAACCCTGCATATCCTTTATCATGAAATTTAAATGTTACCTTCTTCTTGAAGCTTTCCAAGATTCTGCCTACATTACCTCTTCACCCAAATCTGAATGAACCCTTCTTTTCCCAACATTACAAAAGGTGAAGAAGGGAAAGAGGGAGGAGAAGGAAGGAGGAAATAGAAAATCCTGTCCCATCACAAGAACCTAACTCTGCAGTTCCTGTGAGCCTCTGTCACAACATTTTTGTCAACAATTAATACATGCCTGGTTCACGTGTGTTTCTGTACATACAGATAGATATATACAGACAATGCAATATTGACATTATTGTTAAAACACTTCTATTTTCCAGTAATCAGTGAAATCAAATTGAAGAAATGATGGCATGTCATTTTTTGTTGACTATAAAATCAGAAAAAAATAGAAAAGATAACAGCCTATGCTGGTGAAAGTACAATGAAACGGCCATTGTTATATATTGCCAGTGGATAAAGATGACATACATATATTTATATGTATATAATATACATAACATATATATTATGTATATATTTGATTCATTAACATTGAATTATAACATTGAACAAATTATTTCTATATATTTGATTCATTAACATGAAACTTATGGCAAATAGCACTATAACTCATATCTGAACAAAATGTATCTAATACACGTATTTTCTCCATAAGGCACCACACAATCTTCAGCCTTCCTGCACTACACTTGGGGGACATTTTACACAGCAAAATCATGAACAAAAAGCACTAAAATATGAAAAACATGGAACAAAACTATGAAAACCCCTGAATAGACTGTATGAAATACACTTATTTGCAGTATGAGAGCCGAAACAAGAG